>CAJVPQ010001607.1:0-17270 GCA_910591825.1 Funneliformis caledonium
ATTTGTGTAATTCTGACCAAAATTGGGTAAGTTACGCCAGTTGATCATTTTTCGAAAAAAAGTTCATTTTTTTTGCATACCACTGTATATATATAATATCTGTTTTTTTATGTAATTTACTAAATAAGTATTATATTATAGTTGATCAAATATTAAACTTTAGATACTTCAATAGTTTCAATTACTTAGTATAGTTAAAATAGTTTATTTAGTTAAACTTGTTAATTAAGTTAATAATATTTACAATATTTCTATAGTTTATTAAGTTATATTTTATCTTAATTTAGTAATAAAATTATATCAAAGTTTATATAAATAGGATCAGTGTATGAAATTCAGACCAAATGCTTGTTGCGCAATGTGCAAAAAAAAGTCATGTGCAATTTGCGGAAACTCAACCTGATTTGCGAATTTGCGCAAATATTTTCAATATGTTTTTGCGCAATATATTTTATAAAAAAAATAGCAAAATAAACTCATTTATTTGTAATTAAAAAATCCCAAAAATGTTATAATTACAAGTAACTTGTAATTTACAAATTTACATTGAAATAGAACAAGGCAATTGTGCTCAATTATTATATGCCACCTCAAAATCAAATGAATACAGTGATGAACCATTAATTAAGATATTTAAATGAAAATGAAGTGTTTTCAACTTCAACTTATTTCGTAATTTGTTTTTAATTAAGTTTTGATACGAAAAAACTCTCTCTACTGAAGCATTAGAAAGTGGAATTATTAAAATAATGTGAATAATTTTTGAAGTATTAGGATATAATAAAGAAAAATTTGTTGCTGAAAAAATTTTAAACCATTGCTCAACAAATTTAAATTCTCTAAAATTAGCTATGAATTGTCTTACAGTTACCCATTCTCTTTCTAATTCTTTTTTATCAATTATTGGTTCGTGAACATTACCCTCTTGATCATTCTTTTTGCTACCATAAAATTCTCCAATAATTTTAATCTCTGCTTCGTCATATTGATTAATTAATGCTTGAGTTAAGGGTAATTGTTGTGCATTAAAGATTCACATGGAATGATGAAAATCAGCATCGGGAAACCTTTTTTTAATATTTTGAATTATTGATAGGGAAAATTCTGAAAAGGAACTTGGAATCGAATTTAATGACAATTGATTATTTTCAATATATTCAAGTAAATGTTTGCCATATGTTGGTGGTGTATTGTCATCTCCAATAAATGTTGTTTGAATTGCAAGAATTGTGGAATTTAAATGATAATGTACATCAGATAATGTGATGAAATCCCCTTGAAAAGCTTTGATTAATTGTTGTAAAATGCTAAAAAGATCAGCTAAAAATTTTGTTGCCAAAATAAATTTCAGATCTAATTCTTTCAATAATTTTTCAGCTAATTCAGCTCCATCTTCATCGACAATAATATCTGTTTGTAAAGATGTTATAATGGAATTTAAAGTTTGATATAAATTGGAGACGGTTTGTGATAATGATAGCCATCGTGTTGAAATTAATTTCAATATAGCAAGTCCAAGATCATCGTCATCATCAGCTTGAATCATACGCAAATTTTTTAATCGATTATAAGATCTGCTAAAATAACCATATAGCCTTTTCAACGTAGATTCATATTCCCTGAAATATGGTACATCCTTTGCCAAATCTTTGCCAACAAGTGCAAATCAATGTGCTATACAATGAGTTGCGATCATAAATGGATTTTTGTTTTTTAGTTTTGTAATTACTCCGTTATTTTTTCCTAAAAAAATGTGAATATAAATATATAAATAAATAAAATAATTATAAATAAACTACAAATAATTTACAAAATAATTTACGGAAGCTCCGTCACTTCCTATATGATATAAATTTTGAAATGATATACCCTTCGCATTTAAAAATATTCCAATATCTCTCATAATCGAACTTGTGTTACATTGCTCTAAATTTATCATACCAAGGTACCACAAAACTGGCTCATTTTCTACCATATGTTTGCTAATTATTGCCAGATGTTTATCAATAGTAATTGTGGTACTTTCATCTAAAAGAATACTCCATCCAGTACTTTTATTAATTTCTTCTATGACTTGATGCTCAATTACATATGAAATTGATTCAATAAAGTTAAGTCCAGCCTTTGGATTTTTATATGTAGCATAATTAGAAGAGGTAGAAATTAAGAGTAATGTTTGTAAATATAAAGGAGGAGGTAATACTTTTATAGGTGGTGTTTGATGATAAATTTCTTCATGATTTTTTAATTGGTATTCTACAAGATTATTAAGATCGGGGTATATGTTAAATGCTAAATTGTGTTTGGAACAAAAATATGCATTTCTCATTAATGCGATAACTTTTGATCTTTCTACCCCTAATTGTGTAACAAACCCGGTAATTAAGTTTGATTGATTGGTATTATTTCTTAATTTTGAAATTGAAATATGCATTTCAGTTTTTATATGGTTATCAAGGTAATCCTTTTTAAATTTATTACAACTTTTTGTAAAAACATTGCTTACTTTTCCTTCTTCGCACTAAATACAATACATAAAAGGGTCTTCCTTCTCATCTTCTCTTCTTACCAACCATGGATACATTTGTGACCATTTTGGATCCCAATCATTTCGTTCTTTTTTATATTTTTTATTTGGAATTTTTGAACTTGATTTAGAAGTTCCAGCAGGATATTCAATATTGTCACTTTCTTTACGCTTTCCACTTTCACTTTGAAAATATTTTTCCATTTTTGAATAAAAGATATAAAAATAAGAAATAGTTTCGATCATCTTTTTTTTTTATCTATCTTTATATATAATCATGTGAGGTTATTCCTAATTAGTTAATTTTTAGGGGAATTTTGAAATTTGCAAAATGTGCGCAAAATTTGCGTGATTTGCGAAATATGTGCAAAATTTGCAGGAAATTTGCGCAATTTTTGTGGAATTTTTTTAAAATTAGGGTTGCGCAATGTGCAGATTATGATCACGTGCAATTTGTGAAAATTAAAAATAGATTGCGCTCCGCAAATTCTGCAAATAGATTTCATACACTGAATAGGATAGGAATTTTATTTTAAGTTAGTTAATAATTATTTTACAGTCAGTTTTATAATAATTTTAGTTTATTATTTACTTATAATTTTATAAGTACATAAATAAGAGTTTATTAAAATTATTAAATGATATTGATTCCAATTTCTTTATTTAATAAAACTAACTTTTACCCTTTAACTTTATTTAGTTAAATTTATGATATAAAATCCAATTTATCATTATTACTCTTTTCTATAAATATAAATATATACATTAATTATATTAATTTGTATTGATAATTCTATTGACGTAAATAAGACTTTAGGTATAAATTGTTAACCTTCAGAAATCTAAAACTTTGTTATACACGTTAAAGTCTATTTTTCAGTTAGTAAACTTTACAATCAATTTGTATAACAATATAATAAATACTTTAATAATCAAAATTTTATTAATAGATAAAATAGTTTGCTTATTAAAAGTTATTAACAAAATGATCATCTATATAGAAGAAAAACTTATATATTTATTTTGATAACTTTATTTATATGTATTTTATTTTAAAACATATCTAATAAGTTAAAAATAGCTTATTTTAAACTTATAAAATGGAATTATATAGTAATATTACTAAACTAAGATTTATTATGCTATTTGAAATTATAAGAAAAAATTCATAAAAATTCTTATTAATAAATTTTTTAAACTTTTTATCAAATATTATAGATGTATATCAAAACATTTCAAAATAATTTTATTATATTCTTAATTATATTTTTAATATAATTTTAACAGTTTTAATCTTCATTATATAAGAAGACTTTATCATATCTTTTATTATAATTTTAATACAGTCAATTCTCTATAAATACATCACCCTTAAGACTTAACAAAAGTATGCATTTATACAGAAAATGCATTTATAGAAAAATATAAAATAATCAGCTAGGGATATATGTGCATTATAAAATACTGCACCTATCATTTTTTAATTACATATGTGAAAATTAAAATGATCAACTATGTTAACTAATATAGTTTAGTTTTTTTAAAATTTTTTTTTTGTATTTCCTCTTTCCCCCTTCTTTTTTTTAGAAACGACATTTTTGGACTCTTAGACTTCTAGACTTTCTTAGAATATAAGTGTAGACTGCAACATTATAGTATTACTGCAACTGCAACACGTTATATAATAATATATAGCAGTGTAATATACAACGTGATATATTATTTTATTTATAGTTACATTATGATTAATCTATATTTTATTAGGTAATTTATAATTCTGATTAAGACTAAAGCTCTGAACGGTTTAGTTCAGTCCAGATTAGATGCCAATCTGTATCTGAACTGAAAATTTCAGTTCAGTTCAATTCAGATTATTAATCTTAAAAATACCAATCTGAATTCAAACTGAATCGCAGACCGATAAAAACTTGAACTGAACTGGAATTTTCAGATTAATCTAAACCATTTAGAGCTTTAATCAAGACTATAATTATATAATCACATGAATGTATTTATATAAAAAATTTTATATATACGAATTGAAAAATTATTGCACAGTGTATAGAGAAAAAGATGTATTTAATACTAATTTTCTGACTTGAGACTGAGTTAAGAAGCACATTTAAAAAGGATGTGCATTTATATAGAATGCATTTATAGAGAGTTGACTGTATTATTTTATCTAAATTTTGAGTATTATTAAGAGATTTTAATCTTTATCTATAAAGTATGTTTAAAATAGATAAGAGTAATTTTATATTATTTTATTTTTATGTATAATTTAAATTTAATAACATTTATATTATTAAAAAAAAATTAAAAAAATAGTAATAATATATTTTTAATATTTATAAAATAGTTTAAATTATATTTATAATTAGAATTTATTTTTTTATGATTATTTTATATTATTTATTATTATTTTTTTTTTAAAAAAAAAATAATAATTCAGTCAATTCTTTTTAAATAAATCTTCTCTAAATTCACTTACTATATATTTTCTCTTTAAATACATACTTTTGTTTAATTTCAAGTATATAGAAATTATATAAAATTTTCTCTTTAAATACACATCTTTTTTAAATAAAATTTTTACTATACTCTTAAGAGATTGTATTTAGAGAGAATTGATTATTATCATCGTGAAATTCTTTAATTCAGGGTAGTCACGTTATCAAGTCTCTACTCGAAATTTTTAACTGCGACTTACTGCAGTCAAGACGTTAGGATCTGTCTAACTCTTAATTTTACCAAATTTACACGTCAGACTTAAACAAATCTATCAAGTATAAAGACTTGAAAGATGAGATTATGAATAATTTTAATTAAAGAATTCAGATAATGAACTCAATTACAAATAATGTGTAGGGATCACGTCAGACTATATAAAGACATGAAGAGGCAGAAAGATATAAGTTTTAAATGATTCCTTTGTTAATATTAAAACTCGTATTCACAAGAGAGTTAATTTACAATATAAGCAAAAAGTCTATCTATTTATACAAAATTTTCTTTTGTTATGGCTAACTAATTACTATGCTATAAACTAACTAATTTAGTAAAATAAAATATAAGTAAAATAAATATATTGAGAATAATAAAAATACGTAAAATAATGAAAATATAAAATATAATAAACATAATAATAAAATTTAGAATATTAATAAGCATAATACTAAATATTCTTAGACCGTTTAATTCGTAAAATTAGGATTATCATCAGTATTTGGAAGATCTTCAGAATTACGTGGATCCTCCGTAAGAATTCGTAGTATTTTCAGAATTCTGGATTAAGAGATCGTCATACTGCGTCATCCACGTGACTTCATTATGATTGGTCAATTGCTCCATTGACACTATATAATGATATAATATGATATAAATAAAAAAAGTTTATAACTATAATTAATTAATATAATTTAATTCATAAAACTAAATATATAAAGATAAAGGAAATAAATATAAATTAAAATGATGCAAATGAAGCACATACGCCACATATATAATATCGTATTTCGTTAATTGTTAATTTCCGATATCTACGCAACCACGATTTATAGAGATCAATAACCGTTATTGGATGCCGATCCCATGGACTTGGGGGACAAGAAAGATATAGAAAAAAGGAATAGAAAGAGAAATAGAAAAGGAGGATATTCATTAACATTCTGCGCCACAACACATGCTAATAGAATGCCAATAGAAATTCGTGTAGCTTTCGATGTTGAATAAAATTAATCCTTTCCTTCAATACAAAAGTTAAAGACTACTACGGTAATTCTTCTAATAATAACATCAAACTAACCCTCAACATCTCTGGTGCCTTTTCTTACCTGTGGTTAATTCTTGTTAACACTATTTAATCACCACCGGTACCTCGTTGACGGTGATTATTTCCGCGCATAAACCAGCTATTTTCCATCTTTTCTTTTGATAACTTTGCCTTTTTATATTTTCCTCGCGGAAACCCTTCATTATAAAGTTTTTCGATCATTTCACTTTATACCAACTTTAAACTCCTTACAACATAATATACAATGGGTGCGTCAGTCTCAAAAGCTTTGGCGAGAATCTTTGGTAATAAGGAAATGCGCATCTTGATGCTTGGTCTAGATGCAGCTGGTAAAACAAGTATCCTTTTTTTTAACAATGAATCATTATCATTACAAACATTTTCATTTTGAATGGCAAGCAATTCTGCAAGGTTTACGAGTAATCGTACCTTGCAAATTTTAGACATTTTATTATCGTTGACTCTTTACATTTCAATCCTGCTAGCGATTTTGTATAAATTAAAGCTTAATCAATCTGTAACAACGATCCCTACAGTTGGATTCAATGTAGAAACAGTGACATACAAGAATGTCAAATTTAACGTTTGGGTTAGTATATATAATCTCTTATTTAAACATACGTAACATGTAATGATTACATTGATCAATTCAATATTATTTTTTTTGCAGAATGTGTGTGACGACATAAATATAATCAACTTTATTTAATTTATATAGGATGTTGGCGGTCAAGATAAAATTCGTCCACTGTGGCGTCATTATTATACTGGTACTCAAGGGCTCATATTTGTAGTTGACTCTCAAGATAGAGATCGTATAGACGAAGCTCGACAAGAGTTACATAGAATCCTTTCAGATCGTGAAATGAAGGATTGTTTATTATTAGTATTTGCAAATAAGCAAGATTTACCGGGAGGTGCGTAAATTTGATTCACTTTCTAAAGATATATTAGGATAATCTTATTTAGTAGCCAATGTCTATTTTGATTTTAATAGCAATGTCTCCTGCGGAGGTGACCGAAAAACTTGGTTTACATCGTATGAAAGAGCGTTCTTGGTACGTTCATCCTTCTTGCGCTACCACCGGGGAGGGTTTGTTTGAAGGATTAAATTGGTTAAGTCAAAAC
This sequence comes from Funneliformis caledonium, assembly GCA_910591825.1. Classification (NCBI taxonomy): domain Eukaryota; kingdom Fungi; phylum Glomeromycota; class Glomeromycetes; order Glomerales; family Glomeraceae; genus Funneliformis; species Funneliformis caledonium. The sequence continues at coordinate 7,449 of CAJVPQ010001607.1, forward strand.
GCCAAAACAAAATAAAGGACTTTCGCATTTTATTCTGTAAGGTTATTTATCATTCTCTCATTTTTTTTTTTATTTTCAAATTTTTGAGAGTTAGTGCATGTAGATTAGAACAAAAAGGATTTGTGAAATCAGAAATTATTATTTTATTTTTTATATATATATAATTTATGATTTACATTACATAACAACATTTCATTTCTTTAGAATATCATTTATCATATCATCATATCATTATCAATTAATATAATCAATCAGTATTTTAAAAATATTTTATTATTTAATTGTTATATTAAATATATATGTATATATATATATATATTTATTTTTTTATTTATTTTATTAATTATTAAGTGATGCTAATACTTTATTAATACGTTTTAAGCAAGCTTCTTTTCCTATTGTTTTCATGGTTTCTGCCACACCAGCACCAACCTAATAATACAAAAATCACACACATTAAGAAAAATTCAAATATAATTAAAACAGACATAATAAAAAAAGATTATCTTACCTTAATTCCGGTTATGATATATCTTAAAGTCATCATGATTAGGTTTTGTTTATAACCAGTTTGAGTTGCAATACTTTGTATCATTGGCTTAATTTTATCAACCTGAAATTCTAATTCATCATCTTTAAATTCATTTAATTTGGTTAAACTTAGGTTTGAAATGGTTTTTAAAACATCATCGGGGATTTTTTTTCTTAATAACCGTGAATCTTTTAAATGATAATTTGGTTCAATAAAAAAATATTCACATAATTCTGGTATGTCTTTAATATTTCGAATCCGATCCTATGTTCAAATCAACAAAAGTTTGTAAACGGTCCGTAAGAATGTCATAATAAGAATATTGTATTGAACTTACTTTCATTACCGTTATAACATTTGTAAGATATTCATCTTCCAACCTATATTTATCCTTTGTTGATTTCAATCTAAAAACCAACGTGATTTATATTAAAAAAAAAGAAAAAAAAAATAAGTTGACCGTAGAAATTAAAATCGAATCAATTTTTTTTTACATATAAAAATAAATACTTTTCCGCAAATCTTTCATTGACAGAAGGTTTTAATAAATTTACAAGATCTTTTAATCCACCTTCAGATTCAGTTTTACGTAATATATGTTGTTTATTTAACCAATCAAGCTTTTCACGCATTACAATAGTCCCAGAATGTCCAAGGTGTTCTAAAGTAAACTTTTTTCCTCTCAAAAATAAATAAAGAAATAATATATATATAATACAACTAGATCAGAATTTTAAAATTAAAAGGTACCTCAGATATTAATTCTTCCATCGTGAATACGTCATTCTTTGAATTAACAGGACTCCATCCTAATAATGCAACAAAATTTATAAGTGCCTCAGGCAAATAACCTTTATTAGCAAAATCTTCAACGTTAATATCTCCTGATCTTTTTGATAATTTTGATTTATCCGTATTTAATAATAGTGGTAAATGAACAAAATTTGGTAATTCCCATCCGAATAATTTATAAAGTATTATATGTTTTGGTGTAGAAGATAACCATTCCTAATTAAAGTTCATAACTAATTAAATTTCTCAAAAGAAAGTGTTTTCATCTTGATAACAAATAAATTAAAATTTCTTACCTCCCCACGTAAGACGTGGGTTATTCCCATCGAATGATCATCTATCACGTTAGCTAAATGATACGTTGGGTATCCATCGCTTTTTAATAAAATAGCATCATCAATATGTTTATCATTAAATTCCACGTTTCCATGGACCAGATCATTAATGATTACAACGCCGTTGGGAGTCTATCAAAACAATTTCATCAATGTAAGTTTAAGTCCGAATGTAAAAAAAAAAAAAAATCAACGAGATGATGTACCTTTAGACGAATTGTGAAAGGGATTCCTTGTGCTAATTTTTGTTCAATTTCTTTTTGGCTTAAATGCAAACAATGCCTGTCATAAACAACGCCTTTCCCAGATCTTTGAGCTTTAATCCGTATTTCTTTTAACCTTTCTAAAGTACAAAAACATCTATAAGCGTTTCCATCCTAGCCAGAGATTTTTTTTAACATAATTTTTTTTGAATTTCATGAAAAAATTGAAATTGGGTAAAATTCTTATATATAAATCCATACATTAATCAATTTGTCTACGTGAGACTTGTAAATCTTTGTTCGTTCCGACTATAAATAAAAAAAAAAAAATCATCAATCAAAATGATTCATTCGGATTCAGTAGACGTCATTAAAGTTAAAAAATGTAACCTGATAAAATAGGCGAGGAGATTCATTATTTCCTGAACCTTTAATAATATTATTAGTTTATCAAATAATAATTTAACGAAAATTTTTATGCTAGCGCACCTTCATCAAGTTCATCAAATGATAAACCCGCCCATGATAAAACCGAAAGTAAGTTATCAACAGAATCAGCCACAAATCGCGTCTAAATTATAAATTATTTTTAAATTATCTTAATCATCATCTCTCTTTTTATTATATTTCCATTCTTTAAGATAAATAAAATAAATTTAAAATTAACCCTATCCGTATCTTCTATTCTTAAAAGAAATTTTCCACCAGTTTTACGTGCTAATAAATAGTTAAATAATGCAGTTCTTAATCCTCCAAGATGTAAATATCCTGTTGGACTGGGCGCAAACCTAACGCGTACTGGTATTTTATAATCAATTTTTGAACCTGTAGCATATAAATTTCGTTTATAAATTTGCTTAAACAAGGTCATGCAATTTGATTTATGTATAAAACGAGAATTTAAAAAAATTTGATAATTCCACATTTTTTTAAAAAAAATCACGATCTCAACTTTAAATCGGGATATTTCAGTTTTTGGTAAGTGCATGCATCAAAAAAAAAAGGATTTGTTTTAATAAAATGTATTTTGTAGATCAAGTTTAGTTATCTAGAACTTTAAACCAACCCTTGTGGCTCAACTCTTACAGTTATGATTTCATTATTTTACTTTTTATTTTGTAAACCTTACCTTTATACTCAACAAGATGGCCGCAAATTTTTGGACTTCAACGCATGGGTAATGTCAACTTACTAGGTTATAAAATTTACGTTATTACATCTAAATACCTTTTTTTTTTTTTTTTTTTACCCTTAATTAGAATGCACTGGTTACTTAGTCGTCATGCTCTCGCTGAATGTAGAAAAGTAGATTTAAAAGTCGTGACTGAACAAGAGTTAATCAAAGTTAACATATGGTTCGCACAAAGTAAGTGAAAACCTAATTTTAATTTTCACTACTTTAGAATATATACTCTTAACCTTGTTAAACTTCTAATTTCATAATAGTAATAACTGAACTTGGAAGAAAACTCTCAGTACGTCAAGTAATTATTGCAACGGCCATTACTTATTTCAAACGATTTTATACAAGGTAAAATTTTTCTCATTGAAAAAATATAAAGCTTTTCACCCTTGAAATCTGTCTAAATTTCAATTTTATGCTTCATAGAAATAGTTTTAGAAATACCGAACCTAATTTAGTCGCCGCCACATGTATGTATTTAGCATGCAAAATTGAAGAATCTCCACATCATATAAAAACCGTTATCGCAGAGATGAAAGCAATCATTATAGGTAAGTTAATTTATCAAATTCAATACCTTTTGACACTTTCGACTAACTCCTCCTTTTACACATACACACACACATACATGCATGCATGCATATATACATACATATATAGAGAAAGGAGGAAGTTTTCCATATGATAATCAAAAAGTAGCAGAAATGGAATTTTATTTATTAGAAGAGTTAGAATTTAATATGATAGTATTTCATCCATATCGTTCGTTAATGACATTGGCACAGGATCTAGGTACCAAAAATGATGATGTACAATGGGCTTGGTATATTATTAATGATTCTTATCGAACTGATATGTGTTTGTTATATCCGCCACATGTTATTGCTACTGCTGCTCTTTATTTACAAATAGCACTTAAGGGGGGGGGCTCAGTATGGTGATTATTCGCTTACATCGACTACAAGTAATGCGAATAATAGCGGTGCTGCTGCTGGAGTAACCACAAGAAATGCAAGAAGGGGTGCTGGTAATAATGCTGGTAATGTTAATGAAACTCCGAAAGTAAAAGATATTAGATTATGGTTCGCTCAATTAAATGTTGATTCGGAACAGGTAAGATTATATCAGGTGTTATTTATATTTAACTTTCGTTTTAATAATTAATTTTATTTTATGTTTTAGATAATAGATATTGTACAAGAAATAATATCATTATATGAATTATGGAATGAATATAGTGAAGAAGTTAAATCAAATGGATTGCACGAATTATTATCAAGATTATTAAACAAATGAGAATACTTTCGTAGTATAGATGGTATTTTTGACCTATAGATAGATTTCGTTTTTCTTTATTTCCTTTATTTTTTTTTAAAAAAAAAACTTACATTTAAAAATTTAATTAAAAAAATCATTACATAATAAGTGTATATGCTAGGTTATTTTTATTATTGAAGTATATTGTTTTGTCTAATCACATAATCTTTCTGATCAATCAAACAACAATATTCAATCATAAAACCTATCATTACTAGTCATTCCTAATAAACTCGATATTAAGCAAATCTATTAAGTAATAAAACGGAATAGCTTAAACCGACTTTGAAAGAGAATATCGCGTAGCATCATTAATATTCTTATTATTACAACAGAATGCACAAGTTTAGCTTGCGTGTCCTCCTGTGTAAACTATTTGTTACTATGGCTGCTCGTGTGTTTTGTAGATCAAATAGATGTAAGCGAAAGTGAAGGTATACATATCTTGGAACCATATGTCGTTGCCCACGTCTGATACGGATCCTGTGAATGCAATAATATAGCTCTGTAACCTATGGTGTTCTTTACAATAATCACTAAACGAATTCATTGGAGGGTTTTCAAATACTATTAAATCAAAATCATGTGAGGTGTATATTATTATTATTTTATGTATAATTTGATCGACAAGATTGTTTCATTTTGTAAACTAACCATATTTTTTTAGTAGGCAAACAATTAGTATATTATAACAAGAAAATTATAGTCCTAATTATTTAATTAGTTAGACGTTTTTAATTGTTATTTTAGGAAGAACTTATGTTTAAAATGAATAAACATTACATTAATTATTATTATTTTTTATTTATATTAGAAAAAAGGATTTAATCATTTCATTAAAAGAATTGTTACCATCATCCTAACGTGTGAAATATCAGATAACATCCCTCCATGTTTTTTATAAGTTTGCACTAAAATTAAGAATTGTCTTCATTCGATCATTGTTTGCGAATGCTTGAGTTATCACCTCCGAAGTAAATGGCTTATTCGTGGATGATATTTTCCATTGTTTCATTATTGTTTTCGAGATTCGTCGTAGAATGAATAATTGGTTTTAGAAGAGGTATTGTGGAAATTGCTCAACTCGAAGCGAACCTGGATCATAAGCAATCATAGTTAAAAATAATCTAACTAAATCTTCCAATGATAATATTTTATCATTAACGTTCCTAATATTCCTTCCTTGGATTTTTATTTCGGAACTATTTTGCTCGTTTTCTAAATGTATTGTTAAGTAATAGAGGTGGATCAAACGATAACGGATTGATTATACATTCCTAGTGAGACCATGTATTTCGCAGGATATAACTGTCATCACCAGTGTTGTTAATTGGACAATTTAACAATTGGACTTAGTTCAATTCCAACTACTATTATTAATTAATAAAATTAGTTTATTAAGTTTTATTATATTATTTAATTTATTAAATATTATTAAAAAATAAGATATATATATAAAAAAAAGTTATTATTAATATAAAATATTAAATCTTTATTTATTAATTTTCACCTACAATAAAATTTTCAAAATAATTTGGCAATTCTAAATTTTCAATAAAAATATCACCCAATTTCCATTTAGTTTGTAAGTCAATAGCAGAATGCTGTATTTGTTCAATATTATTAACTGAAATATTATATGTATCAATAATATCCATTATATTCTCTTGATCTTGTAATTCATCTTCAATCATTTCTAGCCAATTTGATATATATTTGTCCATCATTAATTGAAGTAAATGATTGTGTATATATATTATTAAAATCTTCATTATTATTAATTTATTATCACTATTTATATTTTTATTATTCAGAAAGAATAAAAGTTTTATCATTTTTAATATTAAATTTTATATTATTCGATTCAGAAATAATAGAAAGATGACTTATAGTTATTTTATTTTTTTTGCATAAAAATCTAATTCTTGAAGTTGTTGTTATTTTTTGCATATTAGCACAAATTTGTATTAAACCCAAACTTTTTCTGTCTAAACATTAAAAAAAAATAAATATAATATAAATAATTTATAATTAAAATATAAAATATAAATAATATACCTTTAAACGATTTCTTCTTTAAAATAATATCATCCCATTGTTGAAAATATCCTTTCTAATGATATTATTCATATAATAATTGAAAAATCTGTTAAACAACTCTATATAATTCTTTTGAATAACCTTTTGTAAAATTCTAATAATCTAAAATATTATTTTTAAATTATTTAGAAATAGATTCAGTATAAGAATATTTTTTTGATTAATATTCTTTAAGTTTAGCTAATAAAATTTTTAGTTCTCTAAAACCATACACAATAATAATATAAAATACATTTTACTAAATGTGAAAATGATAAATTTGAAATTATAGGGTTAAACTTTAAGTTATAATAAAATGGATGTAATAAGAATGCTAATAATAAAAGAGATTACTCCTAATCTTTCCATCATTTTTCAAGTTTTATAATAAATTTAATAGTTAATTTCTTATTATTAAATGATTTTAATATCATCATAATTATATTACTAAATCCATAAAGAACTTCATGTAATCATGAATTATAACATTAAATATTATTAAGTATATCACAATATGAAACTAAAAAAGTTTTAATTTGTTTAACTTGAATTTACTAATTATTATTAAAAATACAATTCAAAATTTTAATAGAAACATTATAAGTATCAAATATAACATTTTCATCAATTTTTGTAGTAAAATTCTAAAAATAAATTAAAATAAATAAATTAATAATAAATTATATAATAGAAATAAATTTATATAATATTAAATTATACTTACACATAAAGCTGCTTTTATTTTTAATAAATTAGCAAAATAGTAATAATGTGAATTCTAACAGGTAGTTGTTAGAGTTATCAATATAATATATTATTATAAATAGCTGATTGTTTATTTTGAAGCTGTTTAAGTATACTTTTAATCAATTAAAATAAGTGATTAAACTAATAACTTTTTAGCTATATCATTTATACTTAAAATATTATCAATTCACAAATTCATTTGATATGCAAATATTAAAGCTTTACATAAGCCAATTTGGCTTGAATTGTTATTGGCTTAAGCTGAGTCACTTTTTTCAATTCAGCTTAGCTTGACTTGTGAAGATTAATTAACAAGTTAAACTAAGCTAATCTGGCTTATAAGCTAGCTCATTTAGCTTACATTTATATTTAGAAATGAAAAATTATTGAAAGAAATGTTTCTCATTAAGAAAGTATTCTCAGAACAATTCTTTTTAAGAGAAACATTTTCAAAATAATTCTTTTCAAAAGAAATGTTTCCAAAATGATTCTCTTCAAGAGAAAAGTTTTCAGATAATTCTCTTTAAGAAAAATGTTTCTGAAATGATTCACTTTAAGAGAAATATTTTCAGAATGATTCTTTTCGAGAAAAATATTTTAGAATGATTTCCTTTGAGAAAAATGTTTTTAGAATGATTTCCTTCAAGAGAAATGCTTTCAAAATGATTCTCTTTATGAGAAATATTTTCAAAATGTATCCCTTTTAAGAAGAATATTTCTGAAATGATTCTCTTTAAGAGAATTGTTTTTAGAGTAATTTTTATAAAGAATTTCACTTTCAGAATGATTTTCTTAAAAGATTTCACTTCTAGAACATTTTTCTTGAAGGATTTCACATTCAAAATGATTTTTTTGAAAGATTTAATTTCTAGAGTGATTTTCTTAAAGGATTTTGCTTCTGAAATGATTTTCTTGAAGGATTTCACTTCCAGAGCGATTTTTTTGAAGGATTTTATTTCCAAAATGATTTTCTTAAAAGATTTCACTTCTAGAATAATTTTCATAAAGAACTTTATTTCTGAAATAATTTTCTTGAAGGATTTCACTTTTAGTACAATTTTCTTGAAGGATTTCACTTCTAGATAATTTTCTTAAAAAAAGTGATTAGTGCTATTTCTTTATTCTAGTGAAAATATTTAATTTTATTAATATTGTGATATTAAATTTATATAAATAATGAATTTATCTTTATTTTTAATTTACAAAAAGAATAATTATAAAAAGTTAAAATATTTTTAAAAAAAATAAAAGTAGATATAAAAACTTTTATAAAACTTAAAAATACTCTATTTATATTAAAATAAAAATTAAACTAAATTATTTTTTAAAATAAAAAATTTTCTTCTTTTATAATAATTTTTAATTAATTAAATCTGAATTTAACTATCCTTAAAGATATATGCATTTATTAATTATTTCACCTTTTAAACTGCATCTTTCTAAGTTATCAAACTTATTCTAACTGAAAATATTCTTTTTATTAGTACACTAGTAGCTAAAAAAAATAATAAATTTATATGAGTAATTATAAATTATAAAATAATACAATCAATAGTTATATTAACTTGAAATAGCTAAGTAATCTTTAGTTATTTTAAAAAGATTTAGATATTCATCTTCATAAAGCTTTATAATAATATTTATAAATTAATAAATTAATTAATATATTATTATAATAAATAATTAAATATTATACTTACTTTTCACCATAATAAAATATTTGTTTTATTTGATACAAATGACTCTTTAAGATAAACTTTAAGCTCATCTTTATGATATATTTTTCTTTTTGATTAAGAATATCATCTTCTAAATTATCAGAAAAAATATTAGCATCTGCAATATTTTTATATTTTTTTTTTCAAATAGTTATTATAATATTTTTTGCTTTATTAATATAATATCTTTTCCAATTATTAGTTTCATAATATTATAATTTTAATTGTAGATCTATTACTAATTAATTATATATAATAATTAATAATAAAATAATATATAATTAATTTATTTAATTTTATAAATTAACTAACCTGTAGTAATAATATAATTAGTTTTATCTGTTAATAGATAATATCCTAATATTTTTTTCTTTACTAATTTAGCTGCATATTTAATTTTCAATTTAATAATATTATTATCAATTATATCTTTAATTTTATTTATTAAATAATTATAAATTGAAATACTATATGAAAGTGTAAAATATAATTGACCAGTAATAAAATCTGATCCTTTTTTATAAAGTTAAATAAAAAATTATTTGTTAAATATTTAAAATAAATTTAAATTAAACATTTTTTATTAATAAATTATAAACCTGTAAAAATTCTTATATATTTTTAATACAGTCCTATTTATCATCTGAAATAATATATTTATTAAGGTCTTTATTAGATAATGCTATATTATAAAAAACATTTTTAAGTAAAATAGCTTTTTCTAATATTATTTCTATAGAATTCTAACAAGTTTTAATATCTATTATTAATTCTAATTGTTAAAATTTTAATACAATACATTATTGAGAAAAACTTCCATGTTGTTGAGATGAAATACAAATTTTTACTATTAATTTTCTAAGCTAAATAATATATTAAATAATTTAATTATTATTAATAAAAATTACTTTTAAAA
>CAJVPQ010001608.1:0-17270 GCA_910591825.1 Funneliformis caledonium
TTCTTATTTAAGGACATTTTGAACTATCAATATATGTTTGTATATTATTTATTAATTTAGTTTTTTTTGGTACCGTCATGAAATTTGTAAATGTAAAATAACTTTGTATATTAAATATTTTTTTTTTTTGATTTTTGTAAATTATACTTGTTGATAATTTTAATAAAAATACAAAGTTATAAAAAAAAATTTATTCTTTCCGAGCAATTTTTTTTTTTCATTTTTGTACGTATGACTCAGAACCAACAAAAAAAAAAATTAAATTAAAATAAAAAAAATAGTAGGTAAGTAAAGAAGGCTCGATGACCATCAACCATTACGACAGAAACTTTAGAATGACCCATTTAAATTTTTGACCATGGTCAAGAATTCCGATGCAGAATAAGTTTCAACATTTCATTTCTCATGCCTTTAATGAAGGTAATGCCAATAAAGAGATTGCCAAATATGTTCATTCCTTATCATAAGAAATGAAGAAAATGAAGTCTTCAACAAAAAATTTTACCTTTTTCTTTTATAAAATGCGTTTGGTTAATTAAATTACGTGATGCATATTTTTAAACTATTATATTCTTTTTCAAAAATTCAATTTTTTATTTGATTACCCATAAGTCACGATTTTTGATGATTTTCCCTTTAGTCGAATAACTTATTGAAATTTTCGTGTCAAAAGTCTTCAATAAATTTAATCCATTTTAGCGTTGTCCTTTTGAAAGAATCTGTGGATTCAGATTCATATTGCATTACAAGTCTCTTTTTGAACCCGCAAAGAAAAATTTTAGTGTAAAAATATTAATTTTATGGGTAAAGAAAATTTTCTTTATATTTCGTAGCAATGACCTCAATTGACATATTTTTATTATAATTTTAAGTCAAGGTCATTTGAAAAAAAAAAAAAAAAATAGTAAATGACTTCCTAGGTGCATATGGATCAACCGACGACATCAACCATTCAACACCTTCTAACCATCCGAACGATAATTCAATCTGCTCTTTGACATGATGATCCTTAAAAATTGACGCGAAAAAGTATCGAGTAGTTGAATAATAAAGGCATTGTAAAAATTTTTATCTTTGATTAATTGGTAAATTTGTTAATTTAGATTCGTAATGTTCATTGCTTTTAACTTTTTATGAATGAAGTTTATAAAATTTAAATAATATTTCAAGGAAACTATCTTGTAACTATAAGTTCAAATTCCAAGCTCCCGTTCCTATTATGTTCACTACACGTCAACCGGGTCACCTTTTAAATTTAACCAATAAAAATTTTATATGTAAAAGATTTATCACGTGACTTCGTAAAATAATTTTGTTAATACTGTTGTATTAACGATAAAAATTATGAAAGTTATCACCATTAATTACTCCAACCCCGGGTCCCCGGGTCAATTTTAAATTTTAATACGTTGAACCGAAAATGCTAATTTGCGTGGCCTTAACTGTCCCAATTTTGTCCCGTAACAACCTATTTACTTGTTATTAAACTAGAAATATACACAATCACTTTCCACAATGTGAATAAACCTTAACATTCTTCCCCTCCATAATTGAATATAGGATTATTTCCTACCCCAAAAATGGGTAAATAATTTAAAGTTCATTTAATTTTTTCTAAATGTCATTTTCTCCAAATTCCGAGCGAGGTTCAAATAAGGTATATTATTGAGGATATCGCCTATTATTAATTCATTTGAAGTATATTGAGTTGTATAGATAAAATTGGGACGAGGGTTTCTTTTGAGAAAATATAAAAAAAATAAGCCTATTTTAAGTCCTTCATTGATATCTGCTATTCAAATTATTACGATTGATTTGAATATTGAAAATTTCTATGGTAAAGGAATGTATTATATAAAAATAAATATTTTAATTTATTGTTACTTTCTTGCATCCCTTCTTTAGTTAGTAGTGAAAATAAAAATACTTAAAATTGAACATTTATAAGTTTTTACTTGTATAAAAGATGCACGTTAGGTAAGTTGACAAAACTTGCAAAATCTAAAATCAAAAAATATATATATGTTTCTCGTTTTCAATTCACTGAGACGCGATAGATTATTGCTTCAAAATTCTTTAGTCGACAGAACATTGCGTATAATTTTGATATCGTCCGCTATAAGTGTAATAACGGGTACCCACTGCGATTACTAGTGCAGTGGTCGTAGCAGTGAAGACATTATCTTAATTTAAAGAGAAGTTCATCCAATAAGTTAATGACGATTTATTAATTTCGTAAATTTAGAAGAGATAATTTACATTCAAGTTATTTTGAATTTATTTATACATATATATTATTGAAATTCGCTGAACAACTTTAAATGACAAATTTTTGTAATCACAGCAAACATGGTGTTTTAACTTGATTTTCTTTTTTTTTATAAAGTTTTACATAATTATGCTTGCTAATAATAAAAGAAAGCATTATTATACATTATGGACAGTAAAGACTTTTACTTGATTTGATTATTAAATCTAGTAACAAAAAAAAAAAAAATCTCCTTGTAATGTTATTCACCGATGAATGTATTAATTAGCGAGTTTTTCTAATCCAACTTTTCATTAAGAATTTGGTGTTACATGATACTTCGTCTGATGTCATTTGCGTATTAAACCAAATTCACCCACGTGATTAGTAATTTTGGGCTATAAAACGTAAAAATCTTCGATAATTTTTTTTTTGGAGTTTTTCAAATATTCTCATTTGCACTTTCTAAAGTCCAAGTTTTAGTAAGACTCTTGCGACGTTTATGATTGTGCTATTAAACAATTGCTGGCAAGCCGCATTACTGGAAGATATTGACATTAAAGGTAACGAAATAAATGCTAATTTTTCATTTTTTTTTTTTTTTTTTTTTTTTTAAATTTATTGACATATTTCTTTAATTACGATTATTATATCTTTAAGATCAATTGGTTTTGCTTTATTGCATTATAGTACCCTCAAGAATTTTAAATATAATTCTATCGCTCATCCCAATTGCTAGAATTTCTGCAAGACTATATTAATATAACTCGTAGAATCAGATATCTAAAAAGATAATAAAGTATTGTAATATAGATCTTATACTGGATTCTCCTCATCAACTGATTCTTCTTATGGGCCTCATATTTAGATATAGTATCAGCTTTTCATAACCGTAATTATTGGTCATGTTCCTTCGTCGTCATCCTTGGTACAAGTCACAATCAAAATGATGAAAAGGACATATAAATACTTAATGAAATCTTTGCTGAGATTATACATTGCTAATTCTGCATCAAAATCTATAAACTGGACATTTAGAGACTTAAAATTGCACCGGAATTTGGATTTGGTGTTAGATTACACTTCATAAAAAGTGTTTGGATTAGTGTGTTTAAAAGTATTGTTGCTTGATACTTTATCAGGATCAGGCACAGATGCTTAGCTCGTGCCACGTCTAGTTGTAATGATGGTTTGTGCGCATATTATTATTATTATCATTATTTGCAAAGTGTATTTTAATAAATTTGATCAATTTTAATACATGGATCTAGTGTCGCATATCTTACTTCTATCATGGTTCCTGAACTTCTTCACGAACTATTATCAAAATGGCTTTTGTATAAGAACTTTTAAAGAAGTGTGATCAAGTTGTAGAAATTTTTGTTTCAGAACCTCCAAACATTTTCCCCTTATCGAACTATTTCAGATGTTGGAAATCCTGGCGTTCTCGTGTAATTACTTTTGGAATATGTTAACTATAGTATCAAATTTTTATTTAAGAGGGTCAATTTGCAGGAGGTTTAGACGATAGTTCAATAGGTGCATTATCTGAACGAGGTATTATATTAATCAAGTTTCACGGAATTCATCAACAAGATGATCTTTATGAAACAAAAGCTAAAGCTTGGGAAATTTATGGTTTTGGAAGACTTATCAATGCTTAACATGGATGAGATCACGGAAATGTATTGTTGAAATACTCAATTGAACAAGCGTAGTTGGTTATTAAAGCTGGTGCTAATTATTATGATAAGTTAGGATATTCAATTGATTAAATTTACCAATAATTTATATATTGGTGCGCAAAGTCCAATGTTAATAACCAACCCTTTATTGACTGCGCTTACTTAGGTGCAGCTTTGGTTCACAATGAGCCATCAACCTCTCTAATTGGGAGTTATTCTGATGATTTTTCAATCGTGGGGTATCGATTTCAATCATAACGTTAGCGCCGCCTATGATCCTTACAAAATTCATCACGAAGATTTAACATAATCTGAATTCGAGAATGATATTTCCAATCATTGGACGGCAATCTGGTAATTATTTCACCTTTGGTTTCTTGGGGGGACTAGTCCTTCACAATTCAGGACTCGCAGGTGATCCTATCATTGCATCTAACATCAATTGGCGGTTGGCGCCAATCAATTTCATATTATTTTGGACTTTTTTATCTTGAATCTTAGGGTTTATAGAACAACATGTACCGTAATGGTTGATGAAGAAACCCTTTGTCCTCTCAAATTGAAAAACCTCAACCATCAAATAATCTCAATGAGTGTAAAGAAGATTTAACCGTAAATTATTATTTGCGTGTTATGATAATTGTCGCGGTTTTTTCTTGCTTATTAGTCCGGAACGAAGTGAGGGATTTAGCCAATTTGATGTCCCGATGTCCGCCCGCTCAATAATTGAGTCGATTCTGGTTGGTGATGAAAATATTCCTCTGTCCGCCTGCTCAAAATTTGAGTCGATACGTGGTTGGTCCCTTCCGTTTCCGGACTTAACAATGGTTTCCGAAACCGTTCCCTTATATAGAGAAGAGACTGTCGTATACTCCTAATTGAGAAAAAAAAAATTTTTTTTTCGTCATAACACCAATACTCGAGAACAGTTACAAACTACTAGGACCATAGCATCGATCTTCAAGAAAGATTGTATTATGGATGGAGTCAGCATTAAATTTAGAAATTCCTGCATTGAAATTTTAGACAATGGATTATAAGGGAGTTGATATTATCGGTGGTGGCGATGTGCTTGATTCAGTTTAAGATTGTACTGCAATAGATGCTAATCATTGGACCAGATAACATTGGAATTTTAAAGTTTTATAAGTGAAAGTACAACTTCGAATGGTAAAATAATAATCTATTTACTGTATATTTCCCTTTATCTCATTATAATGTATTAATGCTGTCTTTTATCATAGGGTTAGATGGCATCATTTTCGCTAATACAATAATATACATGGGTGTCAAAGAATCTGGATGTTTGATAAGGAAAAATTACAATTTTAAAATTGCTTATGATTTAGTTTCTCTCAACTTCACCATTCATAGAGTCAAAAAGATAGAAAAGATTCTTAATATTTTTGTATTTACGTCATCATAAGCAATACGTGTAAATTGAAATTGGAGAAAAAAATACCAATCGTATTGTTCTTACCTCATTATTTTTCGGTGCTGAATCTGATTCCTTGTCATCGATCTCTGTCATTTTAATGTCATCAGCCGCTTGGGTAGCTTCATTCGTATCATAAATGTACTTAAGCACGTAATTCAAATTACATATTTCCAGTCAGTGAAGATATTGGCATTTCCAGAAATTGGCTACTTAGATGGCTGAAAATGAAGACCAATAATCCATCCATCACCTGGTAGAGCTTTTTTTTTATTTGTCTTGTTTATTAATGCTAACATTCCGAACCTTCACTTCGAAATGCTTTCTGGTATTTAAACAAGCGTGACCGTAATTTTTCAACATCTTGTATCTAATACCAAAATTAGTGTATGGAACAACAGATACAGAAATGGGTTTCTTATTTTATTTTTTCATCACTTCCTTCTACATCGCATTCTTACCATGTATAGTATACAAAATGTTTAATTGCTCGTTGTCAACAAGAATTTTTTATGTGGCATTGATAATATTAATTATAGTGGATTGGCTGAGACTTAATATTAGAGAAGTAAAATTTCATGGGAAGGATGCGGAACATATAGGAGATATATCAAGCTTAGAAAAACTAGCGTTATTGGGTAAATTTTATAAAGAATTGGTTTAGCAATAAGATCCATAAGGTAATACAATACTGGCGATTTAGGAAGCTATAGTCAAGGAAATGGTATAATAATATTTTTTGTTATCATAATAATTCGCGTGGTTTAAAGTCTTAAAAATTTCATTCTCATTTTCATTTTTTTTTTTTTAAAAAAAAAAAAACCTAGTTAAAAGAGCCGATGATCAAAAAAAAAAAAAAAAATCGAGGATTTAGGACTACTGAACTTGTTGAGATAGGTAGTTCGTAGAGATAAATACGAGGAATAGACTCTTGTCAGTTATTTTGTTCCTATAGAAGGAAATGAACTGTCATATTTTGTGAGTTCTATTTAAGAAACGGGAACTACAGTTGGCAAGCACAAAAATCATAGATGTATCAAACAAATAAGTGAATATTTGAAAATGAAATTTCAAGTTATAACGTCATCAATGGTAATAAGTTGCAAAAAATATTTATTTTTCTTTCTTTATAACATAGATAATTAATAAATTTGTATTATTATTTGTTCCCCCCTAGTAAAATGCTATTGACACAAAATAGAGAAGCATGTCTTTACCGAATTATCACAGTCAACTATTGGAGCTAATTCGAACAGTCTATCCATGATATTTGGACACAACCTTTTTCAAATCTTATATATATATACTGTTTAATTTTTTGATCTTGGTGGAAATTCAATTGAAGCAACAAGATTAATTTTTGAACTTGTGTGTTTACATTCCTTTAGGAATTGTCTTTGCAGAACGTGGTGATATCGTGATTCATAATGGAAAACTTGTATATATGCATTTGCATTATATATACATTTTGTTGGAAATTGTTCTATCATATTATCTTTATCTAAATCCTAGAGTAGCGAAATGTCCTTGGAACTCTAAGCGTTAAAACTTGCCTTAGTAAAACCTTTACTAGATGATAGTGTAAAAAAAGCTGAGGTTTGGAAATGCTTTCCCGAGTTAGAGTTTTGGAGGACTCAACAATGTTTAGCACGAATGGATGGATTGTTGAAACTATAAAACCGGACAAGCGTAGTTGCAGTGAATTAGAGATTGTGCTAATTTATTGTAATTGGTTAGTTTATATCAATTGTTATACAAATCATCCTTGATGATGAACAATATTCAAATCATTTTAGCTATTAGTTGTTGTTGTACTACGTACATACATGTATATCCAAGAAAATTTAAAATTAGTTGAGAAATTTTACAAGTGGAGTACTGTAGCTCCGAATGGTAAATAAAAATATATTTATATTTCTCTTTATATTCATTATAATGTTGTTCTTTTGATTATGGGGCGGTTAAGAAGCATCATTTTTTCACTATTACATTATTATTCATGAATGTACAAGACTTTGGCTTTCTGATAAGGAAAATTTTACAATGTTGAATTCACTCATGATCTCATTTAGTGTGATAGTAAGTTTGAAATTCTATCTGATTTTAATTTTCGCATGGTGTTTAGTTTCTTATTTCTGAGGCTGCTTGAATGGCTGAAAATGAAAACACGAAATTCATTTTATCACCTGGTTTATCTTGAAATTTACTTGTAAGTTCAACTTCTACCGAACATTAATTATATTAATTTAAATGATTTATTTATTAAATGAAAATTAAGAGGGTAGGAGATAAGGATTAGAAAATAAGAGTTTATGATTTAGAGATGTTTTATTTTGATAATAAACACGGTCTTGAAATATAACGATCATAAATATAACAAATATAATAACAAATATATAAACTAATAACTAATATAAAATTAATAGGATTAGA
Organism: Funneliformis caledonium; assembly: GCA_910591825.1. Classification (NCBI taxonomy): domain Eukaryota; kingdom Fungi; phylum Glomeromycota; class Glomeromycetes; order Glomerales; family Glomeraceae; genus Funneliformis; species Funneliformis caledonium. Next base: position 7,802 of record CAJVPQ010001608.1, read on the forward strand.
AAATAAGAGTTTATGATTTAGAGATGCTTTTATTTTGATAATAAACACTATCATAAATAGGATTTTTAACAATCAGAACATTAAAGAATAAGAAGAATAGGATAAGACTATCACTCCATCATCCTATTTAAAAATTGAAGGACAAGTCAATCTTTTCATTATCACTTTCTAGGTTTATTTTCGAAAAGCTGCTCCATTCTATTCGTCTTTTATTCTCTTCATCGTTTTCATCATCCTTTCAAGAACCATTATCCTTTTCAACTTCTTTCTAAACGATTGTTTTCTCTGGTTTTGAAAATTATAGAAGTCATAAATAGGAAAGTCTTAAAATAGGTAAGGTCCGAGTATTTAACTTTTTTTTTATTGATAAAATCCCGATTCGTCGCATTTTAATTGCGGTTAACGATTATTAATTTATATTTATTAATAAAATTTATTTAAATCATTTATTTATGGGTTATGTAATTTATTGACCGATCAGTTCACGTGATAGAACTATAAACACGTGACTAATATTCTTCCTTTGATTGGATGAAAAATTTTATATTAAAATCATCTGGATTAATTAATGTCAAACTAGTTAATTAATGTCGAATCACATAGTTACAATAGTAAAGAAAGTAAATAAGCACTAAGAAGTTTTATTTACTAAGCATTACAATTTTTCTAGTAATGTTCTAAAATTACCATACTTTTTAATATAACTTTCATTATTTTATATTTTTATTCTAATTCTTCTCATTAATGCTTTATACTTTTTTGTTTTTCTTTATCATATTTTATCTTTGACTTTTTAGCTGAAATATGTTTACATTTTTTTTATTACTATTATATTCTTTCTTACCTATTCTTTTGTTTTTAAATTTAAATTCATTATCTTTATTAATAAAATTCTTTAAAATTTTAATCAAATGCAATAAATTTATTTTCATTTGTAAAACTTTTCATATAACTTTTTATATGTTTCATAAAGTGTACTATAAATGATTTTCATCAAGAAATTTATCTAGTATTTAAAAAGGTTTTCCTTTTCTTTTATCAATAATACAAAAGTGAGTAAAATTACTACTTTTTTATTATTATATTACAAAAAATGTTTTATATAATATATTCTTATATTTTTAATACCATCTAGATAGAATAAGTTAAATATAAAATTTAGTTTTACAAGCATTTAATATTATCTGAAAATAAGATTACTTATTTAAACTTATTTTAAATTTAACAAAATATCTAATTTTAATTTCACTAATTTTTTACTAAAGTTTTAATATAATTTTAATTTTTCTGAATTTTACAGATTTTTAATAGTTTTAATATAACTTTACTAAATTTTACAATTTATCATTTAAATAAATTAATATATGCAAACTATTTTTTTTTTAAATAATCATAAAATAAAAAAAAATATTTAAATATTATTTTTAAAAAAATAATATTATATTTTATCATTAGTGAATTTCTAACTTTTATTGCAAATTTTAATATCTGTTCTTATTATATTATTTATTAAGTGATTTATGTATTTATAATATTAATTTGTATAAAAAGATATTAGAATTAAAAAGCATTCTTTTGATACATGTATTTACAGATTTACATGAGATAAACTATTATTTTTTTAATAAATCTAAATTTATATAAGAATATATCTAGTGATCCTTTGATTTATATAATGCTTTAAATAATTTTTACTTTAAATAATCTTCAATCGGTTTTATAAAATAATTATGAAATATAATTAAATAAGTCTATTTTTACACTAATAAAAATCTTGAAGAAAATTTTATAATTATCTTTAAAAGATTTTTATGAAAGATTATTTGCTTTTATCTATAATTAAACTCTATACAAAAATAATATTTTATATATTTTGATCAAATTTATAAAAAAATAATGTCATCTTATATCAGTTAATTTTATGTGTAATGTTATTGATAATATAATTATTAAATTAAATCCAATTTTCTATCTAATTTAGTGTTATTCATAGTAAATATATTAATATATTATCATCATTCTATTCTTGTATTATAATCTATCTAAAATCTCACTCTTTTGTTTATTAAGTTAATCAGATATTTGTACAGTATTATTTGAAAGTAACTTTACTGTAAAATTTTTGATTATTGCATATATATCTTATCTAAAAATACATAGTAAAGATATTTGCTTTTCAAAAATATCTTCTCTATATTATTGCTTTTATTTTACAATTTTATGCTAAAAATTAAATATTATTTATTATTTTATTATTAAACTTTTTATCTTCTTTAAATATAATTACTTTAATATTCTGATTATAATTATATTTATTTATAATTTTATTAATAAAAAATTGTAAAAATCTGAATTATTTTATTTTAAAACAAAAAACATTAATATTTTTATAGATACAACATTTTTTGATGCTAGTTTCTTTCATAGATTTAGATTTATATTTTCTTTTATACTCATATAATAAAATAATTATAATAATTTTTTTAAAGATTAATTTTTTTAATATTTAAATTTAAAATTATCTTTTAATAAAATTAATATAATAATATCTTGGTAAAATTTTAAATGTTATAAAATTAGTTTAATAAAATCTTATAATAATAAATTTTTATATATTTTATAATAATAAATATTATAAAATAATAAAATTTTAAATAGAAAATTTTAGTAACATCTTATTATTCATAAAATTAGAACAATTTATTGGTTAGAAATATTTATTATAGTGTTAGTCAATTGGACAATTTTGAACAGTTTTGAACAGTTTTGGATAGGTTTTGAATACTTTTTTCTATGTCTAAAACCTTGTTTAAAACTTTTAAAATCTAAAACTGTGTTCAAAACCTATTACTGATTTACTATACAGTCAACTCTTGATATAGCAAACTCTTAATATAACGAATTTTTTGAACAAATATAATAAAAATACTCTTGTTATAGCGAATTGGCTAATCAAATCTCTTAAAATCTTCACTATAGCCTTATAGCGAAGTTGAGGTCTAGAACATTGAGTTTGTTATAACAAGAGTTGACTGTAATGTAGTATTTGATTAATATTTATCAAAATCAATTTTTTTATTCTATAAGATGATTTTAATAGCTTAATTTATATATAATGATTCTTAGTATTTTTATAAAGAATATTATTGATATTTAATTCTAAAATTTTAATAAATAGATTAATTTGTATTTTAAAATTTTGCTAATTACATTTATTATATAATATTATTATAATAAATTTTTTTTTTTAGTAGAAAAATTTGTAAAAATCTTATTTTTTAGATTGTAATATTAAATGATATGTTATTTTTACTTTTTTTATTTAATAATAATATTGTATTAACTAATTAATTAATTGAAATATCTTCTTGAACTAATTAAAATTTTTATTTATTATTATTAAAAAAGACTGATTATAATGTTAATAAAATTATAAAAAATAATTTTTTATTATTTGTATTACAAACATCTAAATTATATATTATTAAATAATAATTTTATTTTAAGTAAGAAATATAGAATCCTATTCCTTAAATGGTAAGGATTTTTGATTTAAATTTTGAATTTTATTTAATATGATTTTATCAAAAAAATTTCAAACATTTGATCTTAATAATTTTAAAATTGACTTTAATCAACAAGGAGAATTATAGGTAATAATTTATTTGAAAGAAATTCTCATAACTTTTAAGAAGCTTTTAATTTGAATATAAATTTATTTTTTACGAGATTAAGTTTTTATAAAATTGATCGACCAGTTATTGTCATTACTGTAATTTAATGTAATGATTAAACCGAAAAGATAAAACCAAAAAAAAAAAATATAAACCGGTTAGTTAACCAAATTTTAATTAATTTTATTACCATCCTTAGGATAAAAAGACGTAACGCGTCCCATATCACATGATCTGCGACTAATTTCATTGTCTCACGATAAAACTAAATTGATTGGTGCTTTTTATTTTTTATATGAATTTTTTTATATATTTAAGGAAATTTCACTTCCTTTTTACCAAACTTTATTTTCTGACTTTTCTCTGACAAAACTCAAAAGACAAGAAATTAAGAACGATAAAAAAAAAATTGATTTTTTGAGTACAATAAATATACTTTGAGCAAGGTTAGTTTATTCGTAAGAAATAAGAAAATGTTGTTATAATACTTTTCAATAAACTTAAATCTCTTTTTTTTTGTATATTTTGTATAGGAACTAAGACCAAAAAATTCATCGTTGACCGTTTGTACATTAACACTTGAAAATTAATTTTTGTCAATCAAAAAAATAAACCTAATTTTAATTTGATATTGGTAAGAATCCATTACAATTAAATATGCCAAATATTTATTGAATGATGACCATGTGATTAAAAACAAAAAAATATTTTGGTTACGTTTGCGTTTTATCAAATTCTTTTTAGTCACAATGGGAAAAGTAACAAAAAAAGATGCCAACAATACTCAACAAAATGATCAAAACAAAAAGAAAAGAAAAGGAAGGGATTTAAATATAGATGATCGTTCTGTAAGGCGACCAAAGGTTATTTCTATACGACGAAATGAGATCCCGATGCTGCCGGAGATCCATATTCCTTCAAAACCGATTCCTTTATTAACGTCAAGTAATAAATATAAATCGGTGAAGATGCCACTACAAAATGATCAAAATGATCAGACATTTTCAAATGAAGCACAATCAAATAATCTGGCACCTTCAAATGATATGTTACTTTCAGATGATCCGTCCCTTTCGAATGACCAGGCACGTTCGTGTGATCAGGCACGTTCGGATAATCAGGCACTTTCGGATAATCAAGCACTTTCGGAAAATCAAGCACTTTCGGATAATCAAGCACTTTCGGATGATCAGGAACTTTCGGATGACCAGGCAAATTCGAATGGTCAGGCACGTTCGAATGGTCAGGCACTTTGGAATGATCAGGCATTTTGGAATGATCAGGCATATTGGAATAGTTTTCTGGCACGTTATCAGGCACATTCGTATGATCAGGCAAGTTTGAATCTACTACGTCAACCACTTTCAGATGATCAACCACGTCCAGATGATCAATCACGTTCAAATGATCAACCACGTCCACCACGTCAACCCCGTTCAGACGATCAACCACGTCCAGATGATCAACCACATCCAGATAATCAACCACGTCCAGATAATCAATCGCCTTCAAATGGTCAAACGCCTTCAAATGATCAAGCACGTTCTACAACAGTCACAACCAGCTCAAGGATTACGATTACAATGACAAGCATCACCACAAACGATAATGTTCGTTCCAATACAACAACTTATGTTACAACTGAAATCTTACCTGCATAATAAGAAAATGATACTTTACGTAACATTTATGGTTGTAGATAATGCATCAGATTTTTTTATGCAACGTTTTCACATTGAATTATCAAAAAATAGAGTGTGAATTCATTAGTTTTGTCCTTATGATGAAGGGCTAGAAAAAATAAACCAATTCTTGTTCTAATAGTTTAAATCAAGAATTCAGCGTTATAATCCAATCATCTGTATATTTTTTATTTTTATTTTTTTTTTTTGCACTTTAAAACCTTGCAATAAAATTATCAATAATAACAAGCTCAAACTGATTTATAACATCAGTTTCTTTTTTTAAAGCTGAAATTCGTATAGTCTATTACATTATTGTGACATCATCATTTAAAACCCGCGAATATAAATCACGTGAAGATAAAAAATAAATATTTATTATAAATATCTTTATTATTTACTTTAGCATACTAAAAGGACATTTGGGCGCTTATACTTATATTATGGTTTAGGACCAACAGGTTTTGCGGATATAATTCTATCGCTCATCCCAATCGCTGGAATGCAAAGACCAAGAAAGAATAACTCGTAAAAAAGCACGTAATATTCTTAATGAATCTTATATTAGAGTCTCATCATAAATTGATCCGCCATTAAAACAACAACGAATAGAAGCAACTATATAAGATTACATATCTTCCTTGTTCTGATCAACATTTGTTTGCCGTATTTATTTAAAACGTAATTCAAGTGATGCAGTAGTTACAGTTATTTTTGATATTCTATCGCGTTGATCTTTGTATATTTGATAAGAATTTTACAAAATAAAGGCTTGAATAATTCTAAAAATCTAATAGTTTAAGAAAGAAATTAAACAAATATTTCACTTAATGAGTTTTTTTTTTTTTTGGTTATACTTACTAAATAAAGAAAAAATAATTAGGGTAAAGCCTTTTTAGAAACAAATATGAAAAACACATTTCTATATAATTCTAAATTTATCTAATAATCAATATACATTAGTAAAAGATATTTCTTTTATTTTTATCTAATTTTATTTATAAATATGTATTTTATGAATTTCTGCAACCAATCGGAATAAGCTGATCTGCATAAAAATGATTATATGAGAGTCAAAATTTTTCAGAACCTGATTTTCTAGCAATTTTCCCATATCATCTTTAGGAAAATTGATCATAAATAAATTATAACAACGCAACCAGTTGAGTTAATTTCAACAATCCATTTCCATGATTTCATGTTACTCATTGGTGAGTCCCCAAGACCTTTAAGGTAAAAAAGAAAACATTTTTAATACAATAAATATGATATTTTTATTTTTATAATCATTTTTATTTTTAACTCTTTTATTAAATATAATTGTTTGTTTAAAGACAAGAATAATATCTTCGCTAATCGAAGAACTCATGCTACTCGCAAAGAAGTGGCAAGAAAACTTGTCCAGATAGATTTCGATCAAGAGGATTTAAACCTCGAAATCTTCTTTGAATGAGTGGATAGCTCATACTACTCGCGAGTAAATTTGTGAAATTAGATTTCGAAGAGGATGAAGACCTCGAAATCTTCTTCGAATGGGTGGATAACTCATACTACTCGCGAAGAAGTGGCTAGAAAATTTGTGAAACTAGATTTCGAGGAGGATGAAGACCTCGAAATCTTCTTCGAATGGGTGGATAATTTGAATATACAGTAGGTGTATTCATTATTACCTTTCATAAACGTTCATTTAACTTCAATTGTTAGTCTAACTTTTATTAATTATTTCCAGAATTATCATACAAAAATCTTCTTTGAATGAGTGGATAACTCATAATACTCGCGAAGAAGTGGCGAGAAAATTTGTGAAGCTAGATTTCGAAGAGGATGAAGACCTCGAAATCTTCTTCGAATGGTGGATAATTTGAATATACAGTAGGTGTATTCATTAATTACCTTTCATAAACGTTCCTTTAACTTCAATTGTTAGTCTAATTTTTATTAATTATTTCCAGAATTATCATACAAATCATATTTGATTAAAAATCGACCGACGATTCTAACCTACTCCATGAACAAACCGAATAATCTCGGTCGCGTAGAATTGGAGAAACTGTCATCGAGTAAAGAACTAGTGTGTTTCCAGTTAAATGTCTGGAAATCAGTTGGGCAGTTGTCTATGATCTTTGACAGCTGCCGACATCTGGAAGAAATTGGTGGGGCTTGTAATTATTTGAATTTTTTGAAGTTTTGTAGAACTAGAAAATAATTTAGTAGACCATTAATTAAATACACATTTTTTTATTAGTATCAAACTGAATTAAATGACAAACTTAAACTCTTTAATAATAGAACCACTTTCATTTAAAATTTTACTTGACTGAATCGAATTATAATCTTTATTACATTAATTTAATAATAAACCTAATGTTAACTCTACTTGTGTTGACCAAAAAAAAAACATCATTTCCAAACAATTACTTCTCTTGTTTGACCGATCTGAAGTCAAGACTTCGTTAGAACCAAAAGTAAAATATTTCACATTCCAGATTTTATACTCCGTGTCACGTGTTTTTTCCTGCTATTGAGGTTGTAAATTATCGCTGCTACATGAGACGTTACCAATGTTTAATGAAATTGGGATGATTAAATAAAGGTTTCTCACCTTGTAATCCCAAAATCTTTGAAATTTGCTTTATCATCATCATATGAAAAAAATATCCTCTCCACATTTTAAACCTGACAGAAAGCAAATGGATCGATCAAGAACGTCTTTCGTTTCTCTTATCCACAAAGTGTCATCCATTAGGCGAGTGAGTCAAGGGTATTTTGTCGAGGTTTTGTTGATCTTCCCAAATCATGGGTATCGTAACCCGACAAACGGAGATCCCTTCCCTTAAGGAGTTTGGTAATGTTGGTAAGATTGTTATTTGAGTTTCAAAGCAATACCGTTTTATTAAAGAGTCTGTAATGTTGGTAAGCTTGTTATTTGAGTGTGTTGTGTCTCGAACTTTTAAGGTATGTGAACCTTTGCATTTAGACGACGGGTTATTAAAAAAAATGTAAAAGCGGAAGGATTTAAGTAATATTTCAACTTAGAAATTAGTTATTTTTGTATTTTAAGAATTGACATAATAAATATGATCACTATTTGAATAAATAAATTCTTACCGATAAATTTCAAAAGCCGAAAACGCTTATAAAGATTACTTAACTTTCCTCTTTAAAAAATTTTTTAATTTTGAAAATGGAACCTACAAAAAAAAAAATTTTTATTTAAGTAATACAATAAAATAAGCAACATCATATATATTTTTCGCGTCTTTGCATCCCTGTATCAATGGAAACGTACAAAGGTTGAAAAATTTACGACTAAAATCTTTTATAATTAAAACTTCTTTGATGCACTTCTTACCCTTTTCCAGACTAGAACTAAAGCCTATTCTCTACATTCTGGTGAATTAGTGATCAGCAACCATCTATTGTAACTAATCATTTAGGTTCGTGGATAATATTGAGATTGCTTATAAATGAACCTATCGTCCAGCAGAAAATCACTCGTTTACGGGTATACAACTTCAACTTATATTCTTTAGGGTTAAATATCGTCTAGCGATTTATTTGGTAGATATTCATCTTTTCCTCCTCTCAGTTTCTACCTGATTTAATAATTCTTCAATGAAACGTCGAGGTAGACTAGTAAAGAAGCTTTGTAAGTAGTCCAAAGTATTGTTGTGGTTAAAATTTTTAATAATTTCGTTTATTATTAATTAATCTATTGGATCATATGACTGAAGCAATATTCTACGCGCATGGATCGTGATGCTGGAATATTTAAGCAATCCTTCACATTTATGATCGGGGGGAATAGTGGATTACATCCACCTCAAGAATTGTAAAACGCTTTGAGATTGATGTTTCCAGCAAGCCCGGAAAGTTCACCCCAGGTGCGTGCGTCTTGGTTTCGCGCTTAGATCTTTTCGATATATCATGAACGCGTTTTTGGGACTTGGAATTGTCCCGTTGCGTCGTCTTCGTGAATCCTTCTGATCTAATGAATTCGTACATCCTCTTTTGCCAAAGATTTCCTTTCTTTATATCCATACACATGTATAATTTTAGTATTAGGTACAAGATGTTGAAAACGTATTTCGAAGTGAGGTATCTGAATGCTAG
>CAJVPQ010001609.1:0-17257 GCA_910591825.1 Funneliformis caledonium
TAGCGTTAACGAAGATTCTTATAATGAAGTCCTGATCGGCTGGATCAGCAACTTCATTATATCGAGGTGTGACTGTATTAAGCCTTTATAATAAATATAAAAAAACAAAAAGTACAAAAGACTTACCAAAGTCTGGCCATCCTCCTATTCTAATAAATTGAGAAGAGCGTCGAGCTGTTCATTATATTATTAGTGAAGAGTGTTTAACTGCAGTTCAAGTTCAAAAAAAAATAAAACAGGATTATAAACTTGAGGTTTCTCTTACAATAATACGACGAGTATTTAAAAATAATGGTTTAAAATCAGCAGTTAAAGCAAAAAAACCATTGTTATTACCTCAACATAAAAAAGCGCATTTAGAATTTGCAAAAAAATATAAAACTTAGAATTTTGATGATTGGTGTAAAGTAGTATGATCAGATAAAAGTAAGTTTAATTTATTTGGTTCAGATGGAAGGGAATATTATTGGAAAAAAGAAGGGAATTCTTGAAAGATCAACATATAAAAGGAACAGTAAAGTTTGGAGGTAGAGGAATTTTTGTATGGGGATGTTTTACAGCTCGCGAAATTGGTTATTTATATAAAATTAATAGTGAAATGAATGCCACTCTTTATTGTCAAATATTAGAAAAGGATTTATTACAAACTCTTGAATATTATAATTATGATGTCAACGATATCATCTTTCAACATGATAATGATCCAAAACATAAGGCTTATATGATAAAAGATTAGCTTAAAAGAAATAATGTCACTGTATTAGATTAGCCAGCACAATCACCTAACCTAAATCCCATCGAACATATGTGAAATGAACCAGATAGAAGATTATGACGTTTAGATGAACTGATAAGAAATAAAGAACATTTATAGGAAAAAATAAAGATAGTTTAGAATGAAATTGAAATTGATGCTTATACCAAATTAATTCAAACAATGCCTCAAAGAATTTAAGATGTATATAAATAAAAAGCGGATATACTAGATGCTAATATTAAGAGTTTTTAAATTTTTATCGAAATAAATAAAAGGTATTTTTTTTGAAATTTAAAAATTTTTGTTTATAATTTTTTTTTTTAAAATTAATTATAATTTTTTTGAATTTTTTTTTAAAAAATATTTTAAATTTATATTAAAAATAGCTAATATTTAATTTAAAAATATAATTTTTAAATTTTTTTAAAAAATTTTAAAAAAATTCAAAGTATAAAGAATAAGATCAGACTTATAATAAAATCGTTAAAATTTATAAATTAAACTTTTTTTTTAATTAAAATAACTTTAAAATATTTTATTTAAAGTAATATAAAATTTATATATTTAAGTAGCTCTAGTTCAGAGCTTTCAAACAAATATTTCTCGTGATTATAGCATAAAATCACATGAAATTAAATAATCGACAAAAATTTGTGTTACCTAGTTGCGTTTCTTTTACTTGTCACTGTAAGTTTAAATTATATTTAAACTACTTTATTTAATTAAATGCGATATGAATTTCTTACTTTTTACTAAGATAAACTATAATATAAATAAATTATAAAATTATGCAATTTCATTTTTCAGTTCATGTAATATAAAAATTTTAAAATTGACCTAAAGATCCAAAGTTTATTAATAATTAATATTTATTAATAAAAATTTTATATATAAATTTTATATGTTAAGCTTTAAAAAAACAAGATTAAACAAAGTAAATTTAGATTTTTTGACCTAGTTATATTAGTTTATAAAAATTCAAAATTTTTATTTTATAATAAAATTTTTATCATATGACTTAAATAATAAAATTAACTTATCAGCAAAAAAAAGATTTACATTTATTTATATAATATAAAATATAATAATATATACTAATAATACATATAAAAAAATTATATATAAAAAAGAAAAAAACTGAGTAATTGTATTAATTTTAAAATTTTGTTATAAAAATCTAAAAATTTTTTTTATTAATCTAATTATACAACAATTACTTTTTCATTTTAAAATCATTTTAATTCTATAAAAATGCTTATTATATATATAAAAATAAGTTATAATTTTAAAGTTTTAAAAAATTTAAAAAGTTTATTTATTAAGAAAGAAATAAAAATTAAAGATTTTTTTAAAATATACTACTAATAAAAATAAATTATAAAGTGAAGTTTAGTCATTAATATTAGTTAGAGAAAAAATTTTAACATAATATATTATTTGAAAAGCTACATGCCAATATAAATATTATGCATATTTTTACCTTATATTATAAGAAATAACAAAATCTACAGAATTTCTATTAATATTAATACTTTTAATATTTTAAGGATTAGTTAAATAATATATTTATTTTAGAATTTAATGATTTTTGAAATGTATTAGAAAAATTACGAATAGATTATCTAATTAGATTAAAAATAATAGTAATAATTAAAAAGAAAAGGATATTACATAAAATATTAGAAAAAAATTTGTAACTGTTTTGATAAGTATATTATAATATGTTAATAGTTATTCTATAAAAACTTTAGATCAAATGTTTAAGATCTTTATAATTTTTTCTGAATTTTTGGAAGATTATTTCCTAAGAATTATAAAAACTTAAGACCAAAATTTCATTCTGAAGGTTTAACTCAATATAATAAAAAAATACTTAATTAAAGAATTATTAACTAAATTTGATAAAATTTTGGCTAAATATTTAAAATATTTAGAATATTAGTAAATCTGAAATAAGGAAATAAAAAATTTATTGTTCTTTATAGTTGATAAAATGAAAGCAGGATTTATTAAAAATTTTTAGTAAATGTTTTATATAATTAAACAAATATATATAAATATTATTTATTAACAAATAAATTGAAAGAAATAGAATTTTAGAAACTTATTAATATAAATGAGTATTGTAAAGAAAAAATGAAAGGTACAGGTTTATTAAAAAATTAAATATAGCCTTTTTATTTAAATTGAACTATATAAATCATAATTTTATAAAATGTAAATTATTTCAAGTATTATAATATTTTGTGATATATCAGTATCTATAAAAGATTCTTTTTATTAAAATAAAGTTTATATAAGGTAACACAACTATGAAAAAATGGTTCTTATACTGACCATTTAGTATTTTAAGATTGGTAGTCGAACTTATTTTTTTATATGTCAAAAAATTTTATATGGAAATCCAATTTGATTGGTTAGTATATCAAAGAATATTTTCGGATAGTATTATCATTTATAAAGCAATATGATCAAATGAAATATTTTGTATAAAAAAAATAAAAAATGACTGTCACTAAAACAAAAATTTTACATAGACATATTACTTTAATGCCTTAGAAAATAATTAATATTAAAGAAAGTCTAACTGTTTAAGGCTTATTCGAGTATATAGTTAGTCAATATATTCTACAACTAAAAGAAGAAATATTAGAACAGATAGAAGTGTGCTGTTCAGAAACAAAAGAACAAGCTAGTGACGAAATTGAGCTAGGATGCATAGTTAATAATGTAGTTAATATTTTTGGTAATCTTTTTACATTCCGTATAAAAATTTTCTCAAATAATAATAACTCTCAACCAGCTAACGCATTTGATATTTTAAGAAATGCTGCAAAAAAATGCCATTTGCCTACTTTTAATTTTTCATTACAAAACTTTAAATCAAATGATAAATTAAAACTGGATATTCTTTCTTACATCTCTTCTCATAAAGGTGGATGGAGTTGTGATGTTGTACCTACAGGAAAAAAATTTATTAAAGAATTGTCAAATGCTTTATGGTATATTGATAAATGTGAAAGCAAAACATTTAATGATAGATATACTATACCAGTAGAGTTCTTTCAATTTATTGATCGATATAATTCTGTAAAAGAAAAAAAGAGCTGCCTTCTATTTACCTATGACGAACTAAACTTTCATAGTCAAAATTTGATTGCATATCTTAAAATGTCTTGGATTGAACATCTATGCTTTGCTTTTTTAAAACCACCTCTAACCAAATTTGCAAATGATCTTTAAAAATATGCAGAATATCTATTAAAAAAAGCAGCGCAGACAAAAGAAAATCATAATTCTACAATACCTATTGTAAATGAAGAAGATGCAGGTAAATTAAAAATTATCTTACCCGTTATATTTAGAAGTTCAGCAATTGTAATAAAATACAAGGTATTAATTACGGCTATTGAATCTATGGAATAATAGAATACTAGAAAACAATGAACATTGATCAATATTATTCTTATAGTAACACGTAAGTAAGATATAAATCTATTATTGAATTTTTTTTTTTAAAAAAAGTTTATTAATATGAGATAAATTTTTCTAGGACCAAAAGCACATATTTACAAAATTTAGAAGTAGCATTTACGTTTAAAGTAGGAGTATATACTTACTATCATGGAAATGTAATAAATACTACTTTTATTTAAAAAATAAATCCAAATGTTGACGAATCTGTAGCTTTTGAGAAAAATTATGAAATTCAGAATGAATTAAAAAATTCTATGCCTACATATGCAACACAAGCAATGAAAAAAGAATTTGTAAACATATATGATATGTTTTTTGAAAATATTGAAAAGTCTAGAATTCGTCAGATATATAAGGAATTTATAGGAGATGTAACAGCAGATGAATTAGAAATAGATGCTAGAGTAAAACTTGTTTTTGATTTAAAAGATCCTGATCTTATTACTGACCTTTGATATTTTAATGAAAGAAGAATATCAATTTATGATACCTTTTGGGAATATGCTAAAAAATTTCTAGAAGATACTGCTCAAGATTCAGTTGTTGCAGTTAACAAAAGATGTTATGATCCTATTTTGCATTTAGCTTGTGCTATATCTGTAAAAGATTTAAGAAATCAGATAGCAAAAATATGTTTAGAGGATATATTAATTCCATCAGTACAATGGTTAAGATTACAGTTTTGGCCAAAAAATCTATGGAATCTATCAGGTTTGTAATATACTGGAATCTTACCATTAAAATTTATGATACAATTTTGGCAGTTACATTTAAATCATATTGATAGCCATTATGCATCAGCAATTTTTCGTTATCTTAAGGAATTGGCTATAAAATTTAAGGACAATACATAGTTGGTCTTTTTAGATAATAAACACCGTTGTAAAATTAGAGAACCAGGACATCCAGTAGCTGCAATAGAACATGGAAAGCAAGTAGTTGTTATTACAAACAAAACTTTTACTGTTTCAGATCATGATTTTACCAAGTGTAGTTTGATTCTAAGTGTAACAATACTTTGTAACATACCTGATAATATAGATGGATTATTCTATAGAGGACAAGTAAATATAGGTCTAAAAGATGCATCATTTCAAGCATCAAGTGCATTACGGCATATGACAGAATTGTATGATATATTATTACATACTGAAAAGTATCACCCTTTATTAATGTTATATACTGATGGTGGTCCTGATCATAAAAACACTTTTCTTCGTGTTCAATTGTCATTAATAGCAATATTTATTGCTTTGGACTTGGACTATTTAGTTGCTGTAAGAACTCCACCTGGACATTCATGGAAGAATCCAGTGGAACGAATAATATCCATATTAAATCTTGGTATGCAATGTATTGGATTGATGCATCAAAAAATGAGTGATGAGATGGAAAAATTAATTAATGGATGTAACAGTCTTGAAGATATACGTGAAAAAGCAAGAATGAATAATTAATTAGAAAAAGAATTGTTACAAAGTATGGAACCAACCCAAAATTTGCTAAATAATATATTTACATATCAAAGTCTTAAAGATGATTCCTTTAAAGTCTTTGAACCTGCAACTAAAACTGAGATAGAAAAATTTTGGGAATCTGTACATTTAGTTGATGACTCAATTACAATGAAAGATACATTGCAAAAAAAAGTTACAAATAAAGTTAGTGTATATATAGTTTTATTAACTAATATTAAAAGTTGGTTAATTAAATTAATTAAATTAATTTTCTTAGCCGAAATTACAAAAATTTATGGAACATTGTTGTCGAAAGCGCTATATTTTTTTGAAATAAAAAAATGTGAAAATGATGAATGCAATATATGTATACTGATTAGAAGTAATCCAGATATTTTTAAAAAACTAAAAGGCTTATCTGATCCAATTTCTAGGCTTGATAATCACTATATGTCATTTTCAGAGATATATGGAAAAGGGACAGAAGAGAAATATTGCCTTTCTTTACAAAATAGAAAATCTAGAAATATACCAAGTGATACAAAAAAAAAAAGGAAATGGTATGGATTTTAGTCTAACTGCTCAGTTTGAAAAAAATGTAAGAATAATCGTAAAGTGTGTAGAATGCAACAAATCTCGCATTTTATATGCCCATCATAAAATAATAGAAGAAGAATTTTGTTTGCTTCAGATTTTCTTAGAATCGATAGAATACACTTGCGGCACTACATTTAGAGGTCTTTCTGAATTAAGTTTTTCTAAATATAGGAGAGAAATTAATATTAATATAAATGAAAATAGTGAAAAAGAAAACAATGGCAAGAATGTAATGGAAACTGATTCACACAATGATCCTATAACTGAATTGTTTAAACTAGTACAAGTTAACAAAAAGTATACATGTAATTCACCTATCGAAAAGCCTTATTTATTGCTAGAATTTTTCCTCAAATTTGTAGTGTATGTGGAATATCAGAGGATTTAATACAAACAGAAAATGAGTTACTATATTATAGAGAATGTAATGCGTCAACAGGAGAAAAAAGAAAAATAGGGAAAAAAAAGTATTTTGATTCTAATAGCAGGAAGAAACGTAAAACAGAAAATTAATTCATTTGGCATCATAAAATTTTGATTTAATTAGGTATTCGATACATGTGTATGCAATGTGTTCTTTGTTTTCCTGTAAATGTTTTAGTATATTTAGTAAAATAAAATGTATTTAATAAACTGTGTATTAATTGCTAATCACGTGATTAAATTTTTTAATATAAAAAAAAATTTTACTTCTGAGCTAAAATCAAGATTGGCGGGGATGAGAACTAATTTTATTAGTTTGCTACGCCTAAGATTAAAAGATCCATTTTTTTTAACTATTTAGTTTAATATGATATAATTCAGAATTATATAACTTACTTATAAATAATTAATAGCAAATTCTATTTTTATTAATTTATATAGATGAAGAAATAACTACATTATGAAACTCACTTCTTTTAATTAATAATTTTTTAATGATAAATGATAATATTAAAAAAAAATATTCAAAATAAATCTGAGTTTTAAAATTTTATAATTATTGTTGTAGATTATGATATTATTTTTTTGAAATTAAAACGTTTAAATTATTAGATTGTAATATACATAAATCTGTAAAATATAATCCTGAAATATAGCTTAAAGTTCATAATTTTTTCTGATCAAATTCCATAATAAATAGTAAAAAATATAAAAGTTTTAAAGAATTATATTGTCTAAAAACTACAAAAGAATTTAGATCTTCTTTAAATAAAATAAAAATGTTAAAGCATGAAATAGATTTTAAGTTTTGTATAAAACTATAAAAATGTTGACATTTTAATTCAATATAAAGAATGTGATAAATGGCGTATAATTTATTCAAAATCAAAATTATATTCAAAAGAAAAAGAAGAATTAATAAGAATTTTAAAAGAAATTCAATATATATGTAGTAATACTTTTTATGATTTAACTAGTTTTACAATTATGTAAGATTTTCATAGTACAAATAATTCTATAAAAGATTATTCTCTATTATTAAAGTTAATAATACTCTAATATACAATAGTTCTATTGAAGCTTCATATTATTCAAGTAAATTATTTAAAGAAATATTTATTTTAATTGTGATGTATAATGTGAAAAACATATAAATTATGGTGAATACTTTTTATATTATAAAGAATGAAGAATAAAAAAAGAAGGAAAAAAAAAGAAATTTATAATCAATAAACAAAGAAATGTTAAAACTAATGAGTTGTAAAAAAGAAATTATATATAATGATAATATAATAAATTTTAATTTACTAATAAAATTACACTTGAAGTCTTATAATAAATTTTTTATATATAAACTTTTTTTATTAAAATTTAAAAAAGTTATATAGCTTAATATTAAAAATTATATTATTTGAATATTTTTATTTTTAAAAAAATTCAAAAAAATATTATATATAAAATATAAAATAAATTAATCTATTTAATTTTTATTATAGTTATTTATATAAAAAATAATTTACAATGATTTGTATTATATATACTATTCTATCTAAAGTATCCAGTCAATTAATAATAATTATATTTTATTTATTAAAGTTATAAATATTTAATATTTAGTTGGCCATTCCTGATTTTTAATATATTTCTCAATTCTATGTGATATATTTTCAATTAAATTAATGTAAATTTCAGATGGAATTTTTTTTCATTCTTCTTGCAGTGTTTCTTCAAGTTCATAAAAATTTTTCAAATGTACAGATTATTTTTAAACTCTTAGTTTCAGTTCATGTCACAAATGTTCAATAGGATTAAGATTCAGAGATTAAGAGGGCTAATCTAGAAGAATCTTAATCTTTTTTTATGCAATTCAATTTTTAACATCTTTTGCTATATGAATAGAAGCATTATCATTTTGGAATGCATAAGGTTATTTATGATATTTGAATTGGATAAATAGTAATAAATTTTTTTCTAAAATATTAATTAATAGAATCTATTTATTTTACCATCTAATTTTACTAATAATCCTAATCCTTTTTCAGAAAAGCATTCCCATATCATAATACCTCTGCCATCATATTAAACTATAGGTGTTAAATTTTCAATATTGTATTAGATTCTATCCTTTCACTAAACATAATTAGAACTATCATTTTGGAAAAGAGTAAATCTAAACTCATTACTCTAAATAACAGTTTTCACTTTTTAACTAATCAATTTTGCTATTTTATACATCCAAGTTGCTTTTTTAAGTTCTTAATAGTTTATTAATTTTTACGTTAAGATTCTGTAGAAAGCAGTTTTAGTATAGAAATCTGTGAATAAATTTCCATTTGATGAAAGTTTCTACAAATAGTTATGATTAAAATCTCTCTATTTTGTGAATTATTAAAATTTTTCTGAATTTCATTAAGAGAGAGTCAGTTATTTTTTTTAACTATTTTTAAAAGTTTATGATAATCTTTATTATTTATGAAATATGATCTTCTGGGTCTTTTAGCTATTAACTCAGTATTAAATTTTTTGTATTAAAAAATTGTGTTTGTAATAGTATTTTTTGGAATTTTTAAAATATTATTAATAGCTTCATAAGTTTTCCTGCTAATAAAAAATCAATAATCTTTTTATGTTCAAATTCATTTAATTTGTGATCTTTTTCCATTTCAAAATTTGACTTCAAATAGTATAGTATAAAAAGATCAAAGATCATCACTATACAAAATTGATCATTGTTTATATTTTTATTGCTAAATTTACTATATACATTATAACACAAAATAAATTAAACGCAGTTAATCTTCAGAACTAAGGCATTTATTAAAAAAATGCTAATTGATATATCCAATCTTGAGAAAATCAAAAAAAAGCTTAACCAGATACTTTTGATAGAATAGTGTATTTATATTTATTTTATTTCATTAAATTTGATATATTAAATTTTATATTAAAACTTTAATATATATAAATTATATATATAAATATTATTATCATAACTATTCTGATTAGATTTCTTTCAATACTTATACTAATTAAAAGTAAATTATAATAAAATTTGTTAAATTTTTAATTAATTTTTATTAATCAGCTATATAATTAAAATTTTATTTTTCAGTTAATATTTTAAAAGCAATTTTTTTTAAATTAACTAAAACTTTTATTAATTCAATATTTTTATTTGTATTTTTATTATTTTTTTTATATCACATTATTTATTAATTTTAGCAATTTCACTAGACAATCTGATTGATAAAATAAGATAACTTTACATATTTACATAAAATCATATTATGAAGTTCTTTTTTAGAGTATATTATTTTACATAGTCTGTGTGAATGATAGTAATACTATATAGATAGTTGTAAATATAGGTAGGATAATTATTTTCTATTGTAAAAGAGTATAAGTTAAGAATCTCATAGTTAGCAGGTGTATAAATAGAGAAATAATTTTATTAGCTATAGATATTTTCTGTAAATATGAAAATAAAGAAATAATATGAATGCTGGAATCCATACCCTCCCTCTTTGATAACATCATATATTTCATTCTCTATCTCTTTTACTATTAATCTAAAAATCATTAATAAAGTTTTACATGGTGTATATAAACTGAAATAATAAAATCTGGAGATTATATTTATTTGTTTAAGACTTATAATTAATTAAATCATCAGATGCATAATGTATAATGATAATAAATCAAATTATGTCATAATATAGTTTATGATAAAAATTTTATAAAAGCTTAAATTTAAATCATATGTAAAATCTCTAGAAATTTGATTTTCTCTTCTTTAGAGTACAACATCACGTTTTATTTAGTAATTATATCAGTATATAAAGTAATAGTTAATCTTGAATTATTACAAGAGGAAAAAAAGTCTTACGCATTTATTCACTAATAATTCATTTAAAAAAACTGAAGCGAAGAAGATCATTCCTACTTGTATCAATAAAAAGCAAGTTGATTATTTGAGAAAATTATTAACTTCTGATATATTTTTAATTAGTATATATATTCCTTTAACATAAAATTTTATATTATAATAATAATAATTTAACTTCAGTCTTTGAAATGACAAATTATATAACCAAAATTTTAGTATATGATTATGGAGGGTACAGGAGAATTCTTGAGCTTTACAAGAGATCCTGAAAAAACGCAATATTAAAAAAGTTAATGTAAATGTTTTGATGAAAGATTTACATAAATTCTTCATTATAGATACAGTAAGATATTTTAATTTTTTTTGAGTGACTATAGAGCTGTAGGTCAGACGATATTAATTCAAGAACTCTTGGATTCTAATAAATTTATCTTTGATACAAGTAAGTATCCTAGAAAAGTGACTCATTCAGGGTTGATTAGCTACAAACAAATAGGTAAAATTCAATCTAGATACCTGATTGCTCCTTATATTTGAATTTGAATACTAACATAATCTTTTAATCATGAAGATCTATTATTTTAAGATTGGTATTTTTGTGATTATAGTAATCATAAGTTAAATTTAAATCCAAAAAATCCACCAGGTGCTCAATTTTGATAACATTTTGAGCATTTTATTACATTTTTTTAGACATTAAAATCTAAAATGATAAATAACAATGAGGTAATAACAATTGCAAAAATTTACTTTAAAGTAAGATTAAATAGTGATGATTTTTAATTTATAAATCATCATCTTGAATTAGAAATTGCAATTCACTAGGAAAACACAAATTCAGCAAATTATACTAGAACTAAAAGAGAAAGTAAATATGATAATAGTATTATTAATATTTGTAAAGATAAATATTGTATAGTTAACAGAGACTTAGCACCGTATGGTGATACATTCCTTAAATTAGATTTGAATTCAAACATCCTAACCTAAACAAAATGCATCAATATAAAAAGTTAAAAAAAATTCTTAACGAGACTAATTTCCAAAAGAACAGAAAAAATCATTATTACCAAAGGATTTTTTTATTTTATACTACAATGAAAATATATAACTTTAGTCTTTCAAAAAATACCGGATATGTAGATATATCTAATTAGATTAAATATTTTGAGTATTATGCTAGTAGAATGTTTATGTATATTTATGTAGGCTTTTTAGATATAAATAACGTAGATAAAAAGGATTTTAAAATATTAGAAGGAGTTAGTCTCAAATAGGTAAATATAATTACAACAAAAGAAAATTTATAGATATTAAAGATGCATATAATAAGATAAAAATACCAAAGAGTGTATTAAAAAGTTTCAAATTTAATTGGTACGTTATTTATTTAGTATTTAATTCAGAAAATAATTTGCTAGTAGATTAGTTTAGCAAGTATATTTTTTATCTTTAATAATAATAAATGTATAAGTTTTATTATATTACATGATCAAAAATTTTTGCTAAAAGTTCCTAAAACAGAACACATATGTGATTTTCTTATTTTATTATCACTACATTTTTATAAAAAAATCACAGATGTCAAAGAAATTAATTTAGAAATTAATTCTCTGATATTTTATTTTAGTAAGATACTTGAGAAGCAATATAAATTTTACTGTAGATCTCATCCTATCAAGAATTGGTTAATGATAAAATTAGTAAACAGATTTGCCCTAAATGCAAATTTCAATTTTAGATAATATAATTTTGCTATTCTAATTTAAAATTAAGGCAAATTGAAAATTAAGATATGTGGAAACTGGAACATATGATATCCTAAGTTGATAATTGTCTTAATTTATAATTGAAATAAATTGGAAACTGAAATATAAGATACTTTAAATTAACTATTATTCTAATTTAAAATTAGAGGCAAATTGGAATTGATTATTACCCTAATTTAAAATTAGATCAAATTTGAAACTAGAAAATTAATATATAAGTTGACTAATATCTCAATTTAAAATAGGATAAATTAGCTATTACCCAAATCTATAATTGAGATGAAATATGATATTTTAAGTTAACTTTTTTCTACTTAATCTTTATATAATTTAAATTTTAAAATTATAAAATTAAATGTTGTTTTTTAGTTGTATAAATTTAAAAAATAAATATATTTTTGTATCCAATAAATTTAAATTTAAATTAAAAATAGTGAAATTTATTTTTAAAACATTTAATTATTTACTATAACTATTTATATAATATTATTTACTTTATAAATTAAAATCATTGTTAAATTTATTAAATAATTAAAATAATAATATTTTTTGTAAATTTACTAGAAAGAAATTTTATTTATTTAATATTTAATAAAATATAAAAGCTATTTTTGAAATTTAATTATTATTCATTTTCTTTTTGCTATTATAAAGAATAAATTCTAAGATTTTAACATTCTTTACTAGGATGATATTTATCATTACAAGTTAAATTTTCTTTTTTATAAGATATTTCATTGTATTACAATTAGTATTAAGATATTTACATTTAATTAACTTCTTATTTAAAATATTATTTTGTAATTTAACTGCTTTTGTAACTATTATTATTTTATTTGATATATCTGTTAATTCAATTATTAATTCTAATTTAGTATGTTCTAAATTTTTTTCTTGATAATTTATATTTAATTTTCCTTTTAAAACATCCCAATTAATAAAATTTAACCTTTAAAATCTTGTATAATTAGAGTTTTGAACAGATCAATTCAGATCAGGTTTAATAAATTACCTAAACTGAAAGGATCAGGTTAGGTCAAATAAAAATCTGATCTGATTTAAATTTTCATTTGATCTAATATAACTTGATCTGATCTGATCAAATTATTATAAAATATTATTTTTAAATGATAAATCATCATTTTAATTGAATGATAAATTATTATTCTCAAATAATTATGAATCATTTTAATTAAATAATAAAATTATTATTCTTGAATGATAAATCATCATTCAAAAATAATAAAACTATTGTTCTCAAATGATTATAAATCATTTTAATTAAATGATAAAACATCATTCTTGAATGATAAAATCATCATTTTAAATAATAATAAATCATTCTAATTGAATGATAAAACTATTATTTTTGAACAATAAATCATTATTTTTGAATTATAAAACTATCATTCAAATATAATAAACTATCATTCTTGAATGATAACAAATCATTCTAAATGAATGATAATGAATCATTTTAATTGAATAATAAAATATTATTCTTGAATAATAAAACTATTATTCTTGATTATTATTTTCAGACGATAAAATTATCATTCTTGAATAATAAAATAATCATTTTCAGATGATAAAAATATTATTCTTAGATAATAAAACATCATTCTTAAATGATAAAAACATTATTCTCAGATGATAAAATATCATTTTTAGACAATAAAATATCATTCTCAAATGATAAAACTATTATTTGAGAATGATAATAAATTGTTCTAATTAAATAATAAAATATCATTCAAGAATAATGATTAGTTAATCTAAATTTTTTCAGGTCAGATCGAGTTAGGTTAACCTATTGATCTGACCTGATATTAATCTGAAAATTTACTGACCTGATCTGGATTTTCTAATGTTGGATTATGATCTTATATGATCTATATGACCTATATGACTAATCATAAGTTATTTGATCATTTTCAGAATAGCTCAATTTCATAATTAACTAATTGATTATTATAAATATTATTTAGATTTTCATTTTAGACTTTAATAATAATTTATTATAAATCATTAAATCTAAAATAAACTGTATATTTATAAAACTTTAAATTAATTATATATTATAACACTTAAAATTTTTTATTTATTTATAATATATTTATAATTTTATACATTAGAAATTATTTCATTAAAATTTAAAAATGAAGGAAATTCTAAAGAAGATTTAAATAAAGAACTTAAGATCTGTTTGGCTGTTTCATCATCAGCAGAATATATTTCATGATCTTCTAAATTAAAATCATTCCATTCTTCTTATAGATGCCTGCCGAAACCTCCTCAAAATAATTTTGTCATACCCTTTTCTATGTTTTTAATATAGTTTTGACAGTTTCGGCTTTCGTCGTATCAAATGGGTTTCATCGTATCCTTTATTATGATTTTAATATAGTTTCGTCTAAGTTTCGACTGTTATTAAGGGATTTTGTCCCTCATCTATAATTCTTCTGATAAAAAAATTGCATTATCTTGATTTTCAAATTGATTCTCATAATTTCCTAATTCTATTTATTCTTTAATTATTTGATCCCATTTTTTTTATTATTACTATCATTATTAATTTCCATTTCATTATCAGCTTCTTTATCACTAATCATATCATCATCACTTACTTGTATATATTCTTTATTATCTAATTCATATTCTTCAATTTCATTATCAGAACAAATTGGTATAACTATATGAAGTCTTAACATTTCTTGATCACAATTTCTAGCTTCTTTAATTTTACGAGTATATAAAATATCACTTCAGATTTAACTCATAAATAAACCTTTTTTTGCTACATTTAAAAATTAATAATAAAATAATTAATTAATAAAAATTATAATATTAATAAAATAAAATATTACTTGTAATCTGTTCTGCCTATTAATATGTAAATAACTCATATTTGACCATAATCATTTTACTGAAGTAGAATTAACACAAATTCCATAAATATTAATTGTAATACAAGCTAATTCAGAACCTATACCACTTGTTGATTCCCAAAAATCTACCAACTTATTTTTAAATTGATTAAAAGAATCTATATCATATGAATCTTCTCCTTTTTTATATTTAATTAATTCAGCTAAAATTGAAGTTGGCTTAGAATCAAATCATGATTCATAATATATTTTAACCATTGTTCAATATGAGTTCAAGTAAGATTTTGAACTGTTGTACAAAATTTTTATAATTTATAAGATGGATGAAATGCAAAAGAAAGAATTAAAAGTGACTGCTCTTACTTTTTCTAACGAGATTCCATTCTTGCTATCATTTTTGAACTAAATTCAAAATTATGATGATTATCTAAAATTTTAGTAGTATAAATAAAACAATGTAAAACTTCATAAAGCCTAGCAGTATCTTTTTATAATTTATTAAGAAATCTACAAAGTGAATATGATAAATTTTGTAACTCAAATAATGTAATCTAAAATTCTGAATCATTAATAATATCTGTAATATTATCAGAAAGTTTTCTATTACCACTTTAATCAGTTGATTTTTTACTTGCTGGTATATTTGGAATACCATTATTTCTTATAATATTTGTTTGATTATTATTGAATTTTGCTAAAAGAAACTATTAAAAAATTAAAATTAATTTAATTCTTATATAATTAAATTTATTAATATTAATAAAATATCTTAAGTACAGACTGTGTTTTTAAAATAGAATAAAAATAAAAATAATATGAGTTTCATCTTGTATCTCTAGATATAATTAATATAATAGTTTTAATATATATGTGTTTGCTTATCTTTAAGATTTCCAGTAAAAAAAAGATGAATTATGAAAAAAACTAACAATTCATATTGCTTTCTTAGATACTCTTTGATATAATTCAGATTCTTTAAATATTTCTCTAAAGATTAAATTCATTTAATAGGTCATGTATGATAAAAATATTTTAGACAGGTATTTTCTTCTTAATAGACATCTAATATTAAAATAAATTTACATTAGTTTTTAAATTAAAAATATATATTATTTAATAAAATCATATCAGATAGCAGCATATTCTCCAGCTGAATCAGAAATAAAAACTTTAATATTAATATGCTTTTCATCAATTTCAGATATTAATTTTTTAATATGTTTAATAATATTTTCAATTTTGGATCTTTCTGTACTTATATCATATGCATCTCATACTAATGGTTATCCTGAAGTAGTTATTAATATTACTTCCTATAAATACTTTTGTTTTATATTAGTCTAACCATCAAATATAGTAGTTATACCATATTAATTATTTTTAATGATTTTAATTATATTTTCTTGTAATATTTGTAAACAATCAGTGTAGTTCAATCCCAGGTAAAATAAATTGAAAAATAGCAATAATGTCTTCATTTTCAATAAATATAAAAGGTAGACCATTGGATATAATCATACGAAGTAATAATTAATAAATATATTGCTTATCATTTGATAATATTGGTCGACAAAAATAGGTGGTGATTGCTAATTATTGAGAAAAAAAGGAAGTTGTTGAAGTCAAAAATTTTTGTTGTTTAGATAAAGCAAATGCTTCATCATTATTATTATCATTATCTATTATAAATAATTTAAAATTAATGTAAATTTTAAATTGTATATAAAAACATTATATATTTAAATTATAAAAATATTATACCATTTTTTTTTTATGTTTTTTTATATTTTCTGAAATTTGTAAAGCTAAAATCCTTTGTACTAGAGCTCTGAACAGGTCAGTTCAGGTTGGGTCAATCAAGTTACCTGAACTGAGAAGATTAGATCAGGTTAAATAAAAATTCAACCTGATTTAAATTTTTATTTAACCTGACCTGACCTGACCTAATCTAACCTAATTTGATCAAATTATTTAAATTATTTAATAAACAATATATTATATTT
>CAJVPQ010001610.1:0-17248 GCA_910591825.1 Funneliformis caledonium
AAAAACAGGTCTGCAGGTTTAAATACCCTAAAGAAATCAATGAACAAACATTTGTGAGAAATGATGAGCATGGACAACCAGAGCTTGTGACGGCAAGAAATGATCCATATGTTAATCTACATAAACGACTTCAACTACAGGATTAGCGAGCTAGCGTGGATTTAAAGCCAATTTTAAGCATACATGCTGCGTTGCAATATATTTCAAAGTATGCAAGCAAAGCAGAACTACAATCGGCCGCCTTTTTAGACATACTAAATCAAATTCTTAGCGAAAGTTAACCAGAAGATTCATCACTTACCTCGATCAAAAAACTACTAATACATAGTGTCTTAGAACGGGATATCTCTGTCCAAGAAACCTGTCATATTCTTCTCAGAACTCCTCTTTACCGTTCAAGTCGCCAATTTATTTCCTTAAATCTTAACAAAGAGACACCAAGGTGGATTCGTGATACTGGAAAAAGTGAAGAATTTACAATTAATGATTCAGGATGAACAGAAAAATCACCTTTGAAAATATATTGGGATCGACCTACTGAATTTGAAGATTTCTCTTTATTTCGACTTCACTTGACACATAAATTGATCAAAAATCGATAGAATAAATGTCAACAGGAAAATATTGTTCGTATATTTTCGTGTCCATTACCACTACGTGAAGGTCCTCAATGGGAAGAGTTTTGCTGCGTAAAAGTCCTTCTTCACGTTCACTATTGAGATCTTCAAGAATTAACAGAAGATGGCACTATCGCATGGTCAACTTTGTATAGCCACTATTTTGAGGAGATCAATGCTGACCCAATTGATCTACTTGGACAACCTGTAGATAATATGGAAAGTGAGATTGTTGATGAAGAGGAAGAACTAATTGAAGATGATGAGCAGGATGAATTTCAGCTCGAATGGATGTTTCTTGCAGAAATGGGTCCAAATCCAAGTTTCAATTGTTTCTCTAACCTAGGATCTCGAGACATAGATCTGAACCACGACTGGATTAATGATCCAAAGCAACGATATTCTGATACGGACCTTATAGGCATTGATACATTTCTAAATAGAGATTCTAGAATTAATGCTGAAGTAGAAGAAAACTTAATCGTGGATTTTCAAACACTAAATGATAATCAAAAAAAAGTTTTCAACCGAATAGAATCCCATTATCTTGATGTACTTGCAGGGCATCAAGTTGACCCTTTAAAGATAATTGTAATGGGAATTTCTAGGACTGGTAAGACCTACCTAATTAAAGCAATTTGAGGTAAACTTCAAGAAATGGCAAGAACTGAATCTAAATCGCCTATAGTCGTTCTTGCACCAACAGGAGTTGCAGCTTTTAATATCAATGGGATAACGATACATTCAGGGCTATCAATACCAATAATTAATGATGCTAAACATCTTGATATAAGCGGTAAACGGTTGAAGCAACTACAGGACAAATTAAAAGATGTAAGATATATAATAATTAATGAAAAAAGTATGATTGGTCGCTGAATGCTTGCTTTAATTGACATGCGACTCTGGTAAGTATTTCCTGAGCATAATAATGACCAATTTGGCGGCAGGTCAGTTATTATGTTTGGCAACTTCAGTCAGCTTCCACCTGTACTCGATCTCCCTATGTATGCCAGTACTAAGCGAGATACACTATCTAATAGTGGTCTTGCAATATACAAACAGTATAGGAAGGCGTATAAGCTTGATATTATTCAACATCAATCAGGGAATTCTAAAGGACAACAGGAATTTAGAAACATTCTCTTAAGATTGCGTAACAGAGAATCTACAATAGATGATTAGAGAACTCTTACCACACGAATCGAAGATAAGCTTAGCAGAACAGAATGTAATGGATTCTCTGACGCTATGTTCATACTAACAAATTGGGCTGATGTTAATACAGTAAATATGGACCAGCTTAGATTATTAAATGTTCCTGTTGCTAAAATTCAAGCTAAACATACAGGTGGTAACAAAGCAATAAGAGCCGATTTCGACAAAGCACACGGTCTTGAAGCACAGGTATTGTTAGCAAGAGGAGTATATGTTAACAGTAAACCTATGGACAGAAACTGGACTAGTTAATAGTTCTATGAGAATTGTTCAAGACATATTATTCAAAGAAGGTCAAGGACCGCCTCATCTCCCTATAGCAATCCTGATCTCTTTTGATAATTATAAAAGCCCCACCATTGCTAGCTTAGAAGGTGAAAGTGTTATGCTAATTGCACCAATTTGACGTACCTGGAATGGTAAATCCAGAGTTTATTCACGTCTACAAATTCCTGTTTGCCTTACGTGGGCAATTACAGTACATAAAAGCTAAGGTCTCATATTACAAAAGGTCATGATAGATCTTGGCGATAGAGAATTTGCTGCTAGTCTTTCATTTGTGGCAATATCTCGAGTACGCACCCTTGAAGATATTCTCTTCAAACCATTCAACTTCGAAAGACTTCAGCGTATTAAAGAAAGTAGAAGGCTACAAAAGAGATTAGACGAAGAGGAGTTTCGAGATGAATATGACAGGTTTCTTGGGCAGAGATATCCCGTTCTGAGACACTATGTATTAGTAGTTTTTAGATTGAGGTAAGTGATGAATCTTCTGGTTGACTTTCGCTAAGAATTTGATTTAGTATGTCTAAAAAGGCGGCTGATTGTGGTTCTGCTTTGCTCGCATACTTTAAAATGTATTGCAACGCAGCATGTATACTTAAAATTAGCTTTAAATCCACGTTAGCTCACTAACCCTATAGTTGAAGTTGGCTATGTGGATTAACATATGGATCGTTTCTTGCCGTCACAAGCTCTGGTTGTCCATGCTCATCATTTCTCACAAATGTTTGTTTATTGATTTCTTTAGAGTATTTAAACCTACAGACCTGTTTTTTTTCTCAGTTAATACGAAGACAATACGCAGAGTTACATCATGTATGCCTTTGTAATTTGTTAATCAAGTTGATATAGTCTTGCTGATCATCACATAATTTGTTGCTTTTCTTTTGGCATGAATGTCATTCAGGAACAGGCATATTAAGTCCTAGATTTATCGTGGTGACGAGATTATCAAGGTATTGAACAACTTCATTCATTGTGTTTTTATCTTCTTTCATCCGCTTCCATTCTATAACAGGTGCATTTCTTTTTTTTCCAATTCCATGTACATGAACACTACTGCGATGCTGCCACTCAAACTTATACCACCAATTCTCTAAATTCTACTGCTGTTTCAAAACATCATTAAAGAAAATTTTAAATTGCTTATTGAAGAACCAAACAGTGATATGAGGATTGTCAATAATGTTTTGGTGATGGCATTTGGCCGAAGTTTCAGCATTTTTGTTAGATGGCATAAGCTTATGAAGCTCAGGCCAGTGCAAGTCGG
This sequence comes from Funneliformis caledonium, assembly GCA_910591825.1. NCBI lineage: Eukaryota > Fungi > Glomeromycota > Glomeromycetes > Glomerales > Glomeraceae > Funneliformis > Funneliformis caledonium. Next base: position 3,388 of record CAJVPQ010001610.1, read on the forward strand.
CTGTACTAAATATAAAGAAGACTAAGCCTTGTGATCCTATTTGCTTAATCATATCGGTAAGTTTATAACAGCGTGCATTCCAAAATTGCTGAGATCCACGCAATGTGGCTGTCATCCAAAGAAATTCTTTCTTGAATATCTGTAACAGTGATCTGATCGTTAGTTAAGTTTTGCATAACGTATATTTTTCCTTCTTGTAATACACACCATCGCATTTGAGAATTCAGTGCGAAATATCACCATCGAGCATGATGCGCAAATCTCCCATCTTTGTACAAAAGCAGGTGCTTGAAGTATTCAGCGGGTTTGATATTCCTAATACGTTCTGCTCAAAGATCTGCGCATTCAGTTGGGTATAAAGTTGGAAATGCGCATGTGATATATCCTGGTATCTGAAATTCATTAATAGGATTATTGTTGATCTGTGACCACGTAATAGGATGGCTTCTGTTCTGTATATGGTTAAGAGTATTTTTAATAGCAACGTCTTCACGATGAGCTAAAGGGAAGTAGAACAAAGATGCGTGTAATCACTTCATCTTCATTTTCACAATCTAATTTTTTAACAATCATGTTAGTATCTCAAAGCTGATCATCAATTGAACCATCAACTGGCAAGGATCGAAGAACTTCATGATCAATGGTTATGTTAGCGTAATAGCGATTGTTCTCTTTCAACCAATTTAATGCATGAACTACCTTAGCACGATGAACTCTAAAGTCCCTAAATGCTTTTGAGTTACTTGCAGATTGATGACGTATAACAAGTACGTCTAATAAAGATGGATGTCGAGGAAGTTTTGTAGCAAGTTCCTGAACATCTTGAGAAAAGTTGATTACATTTCCATGATAGCCATGTTGTTCTCTGCGAAGTCTGTAAACTGACATCACGGGAAAAACTCGCATAATTAACATTTCCTCAATTTCTGTAAGGTCTTGAAGTTCATCAGGAATTTCACCTGGATTCATATTATTCTCTGCTGAGAACTTTTTCAGGATCTTCTCAGCATGACAATGTCGGCATTCACCTTCTACAAGTATTATGGATGGGAAGCTTTCATTGCATGTAAGGCAAAGAGTATGTTTGAACTTATCTACTTTATCCCAAAATTTCTTTAAAAGATTTCGATCGAATTTACTTAGTTCACCAGCGGGAAGTGGCTTATCACGTGTATCTGTGCCACTACCAGACTCTTACTGCGGTCGTCGTCGTTATGGATTCAAATCTTGCGGTCATTATTGTTGTGGATTCAAATCTTGATTTATTGTATTTTGATTTTAGACAAGATAGGCCCTTCGCTCACGAAAATTATTTAAACGTCTTTCACGTTATTCGTCTGTTTACATTATCAACTTTGTGCATTTTCGTTCTCTGTCACGTATTCACGATTTCTTGTAAGACGTGTTTTACGTTGGCTTGGTGTCTCATTCTCTCTAACTATGCGTTTTCTAAGAATGTCGCGGCTTGTAAATTTATTATCCATTATGTATGCTAAAGAGAAATTCTATTAGTGGCTTATATTCTTTTTTGTTCATTAAACATCATACAATGTGATCAGCATATTGAATTACTGCATTTTATTTTTTAGTGTTACATTCTAGAATAAAATTGTATAGTATTATGAAAATCATGTTAATTATGCTTAATTAATACACATAATATGTTAATTAGATTATTGTTAATAAGCCGATCACATGACACTGATACCAACTATTGTTTTATATTTTTTATTATTATTTTATTATTTATTACTACAATTATTACTAAAACATTTGTTATAATCAATGCAATGAAATTGAATTTCTACCCTAATCTTTTATTACAATCCTTAAAATTCTTAAAAAAATATAATAAATTTTTTATACAATTTTATGGTAATACGAATTTTTTTAACATCTGTTAAATCGCTTCGGATTTTAAAACAGTTCCCGTTTCCTAGTATATAACAATAATCTTAGATAATGTTTATGTAATAACTTTTATGTTAATTATGTTCTAAAAATTTCTTAGTTTAAGAATGCCTTTTGAGAATGAAATTTGTATGAATACAATTAATTTTTTGCTAATAAAAATGAAACCAAAAAAACATTGCTATTTTATTATATATACTATTATTACATTAATATTAATTAATATGTATGAAAAGCTTTTCAGAGACATATTGTGAAAATTGAAAAGAAAAATTCGAAAAATCTTAAATAATTAAACATTAAATGATCAACTATTTTTATTTATTGATTTTTAAACAAAACCAGTGAAGTGTAAAACTAATATACAGGATTATCTATATATGAAAAGTAATAAGTATAATGGTTCTAATGAATATGAAAAGGCAATTAATTTTTTAGAAAAAGGTTATAATTGTAGCTGTTCTTCAAGAATCCCTAAGAAACAATTTGCAAAATTAAGAGAATCTTTTCAAACTCTCTCTAAAACAGAGCAAGACATATTTTTAATAGCCCAACTTAAGGCAATGGATGGTAGATTAATAAGCACTAGTAGATGTCTTAAAAAAAAAACTAGATCTAATAAAAGAACTTTTTACCATTAGGATCTCAATACAATCTTTTGTCAAGAAACTTATCTCAATATGCTGAGCATTGGTAAAACTTATTTTGAAAACATTAGAAGTCATCTGATAAACAATGGTCTTTTACCAAGAATTCATGGTAACATAAAAAGAATGTCTCAATGGAAAACTAAAATAGTGATTGATAAAAATATTGCAAAAGTAGTAAAGAATTTTCTGAAAAATTATGCAGAAGTCTATGGATTACTAAGTCTAAAAAGAAGTATCAATAGAATAACTCAATCAATTGTATTTTTACCAGCTAAAATGAGTTATAAATCTATGCATAGAGATTTTCTAGCTGGTTTGGAAGAAAATAGTAATTTGAAATCCTTAAAATATGATGCTTTTAGAAAATTATGATATCAATTGACATCAGAAATTCAAATTATGAGTTCCAGAACTGACTTGTGTGATACTTGTCAACATTTTAGAGATAGTTTACATTATAATGCTTGCCAAGAAGAAGAAGCTAAATATCTGCTCAAAAGCTTTAAAAACATTTATCCAAAGCCAAAGTAAAAAGAAATTATTATAATAAAAACACAAAACTAATAGAAGAACAAAGAAAATCAGTTGATCAACATTATTCAAAGGGTAAAAGACAATATTGCAGTATTAATGCTACTGCACATTATAGTTATGATTGAGCCCAAAATATTCATGTGCCACATTTAGATCAACAAGTAAGTAAAATTTATTATCATAGTCTATGTAAAGTTCATTTATTTGGTATTCAAGATGAGGCAATGAGGGAACAAATTAATTATGTTCTTAATGAAGATGAAATTATAGGAAAAGGTCCTAATAGAACTCTTAGTTTGATCTTTGATAGAATTAAGAAATTGAATAAAGGTGAAAAACATTTAAAGATTACTTGTGATAATGCTGGTAGACAGAATAAAAATAACATCACTATTTGATTTTATTTATATTTAGTAATTTGTGAATATTATGAAAGTATTGAATTAAATTTCATGATTCCTGAACATACCAAATTCAAATGTGATGGTAATTTTGGCATGATTAAAAAACTCTATAAAAGAATAAGAGTATATTGTCTGGATCATGTGGTTGAGATAATAAAAAAGTCTAGTCCAGCAGGATTGAATAAAGCCTAATATTATGAAGGTGGAAAAGGATTTCAATACTTAAATATAAAGCAATTTTGGGAATTTATTTTAGGAAATTACCAAGTATACAGAAATATCAACATTTTCTTTTTAAAGCATCTAATCTTAGTATAGTTAAATCTCAGGGAACTGCTAATGGACCTTTTATTGAATTTAATTTATTGAAAATCAGGAAAGCAAATATTTTTGAAGAAATTAGAACTTTATCTATTTTAGTGTTAACACCACCCCCTTTGGATCACAAAAGACAAGAATATCTTTACCAGAATATTCGCCCATTTGTGAAAGATGAATACAAAGATATTACTTGTCCAATACCATTTTATACTGACAATAAATAAAATATTTAGAACAAAAACACCTTTATTACTTTATTACACCTGTTAATTTATCCTCTTATTGTCATTAAATTTAATACTTTTGACAAATATTGTTAGTTTTAATTTAAAGTAAAAAGTACTAAAATAATTTATATACTTAATATACCTTTATAAAAAGGATATAAGTATATTAAAAGAATTAAAAAAAAAAAAAAAAGTAAAGTAAAACCATGATAAACATCATAGAAGCACAAAAAAAAAGTAAATAAAGAACTATTAGAAGAAAATCTTAAACTAAAAATCTGACATGTCACTGGTCAGTCTCTTGATGAAAAAGGTGAAGTTGGAATGTATGCTCCTAGGGGAATATGATAATACAAAAAACTAAATAAGAAATAAATAGATGAAGGGAAATTAAGAATGGCAGTAGATCCTAATGAAACAAGAGAATGAGCCAAAAACTGTAAAAGAGTTTGATTTGATAACATCACCATTGAAGAGATGTTAGATGGTTTTATTGATTACTCAAATGAATTAGCTTCAGATTATTCAGGAAGTTGGTCAAAAATTAGTAGTTTAAATAATTAATTGAATCAACAAAAGAGAGATTATGAAGAGAAAATTCAACAGTTAGAAATTAAACAAGAAGAATTGGAAGTAAGAGTAGAAGAGTTAGATGATAAAGTATGAATGGAGCGAGAAGAGGCTGAAAAAGCACTAAATAAAACCATAGAATGGAGAAAATGACAAATGTTTGAAACTGTGTTGAAGCATGATGCTGCAATAGGTAAACTTCAAGACCAAATAGATTTATTAGAAAATAATTTAGCTATTAAAAATCAGGAAATAAACTGAAAAGATTATTTAGTAACCAAAGAATTACCAGCTTTACCAAAACAACAAAAAGAAAATAGATTGCAAAAGTTCAAGCAATTAGTAAATAAAGTAAAAGAAAAAACTAAGGAGAAGTTTCAGACTTTTATTGTTCAAAAGAACAAATAAGCCAATATGAGATTAAAATATAGAATTCTGGAAATAGCCCAGGGAGATGAACAAGAGTGTAACTTCTATTTTCTAGATTTTGATGACTCAACTCTCCTTAATTTTGATACTGCTTCTGCTACTTATCAAATGGTGACTCGTAATACTCTTGATGGTTATTTTGATATTGTCTTTATCTGTGATGAATGTAAAAAAGATTATGATAATAATACTCTTCTATGATTTGAAAAATGTGGTAGGTTAAAAAGGAATAAAAGCAGATATTTTTGTAGTCATTTAAAAGCTAAATCAACTAAACCACTTTCTGACAAAGAATTACTTTCACAGGCTTTCAGTTTTCGCCTAAAAAATAAAACTAGAGAACTAGAAAAAGAGTTATCAACTGCCAAAGAAGAATTAAAGATTGAAAGAGAAAAAGTAGCCAAGTTTCAGGAAAAATCTGAAGAGTGAAGTAAAAAACAGAAACAAGAGTTATTAGATAAGATAAAAAGTTTAGAAGAAAATTTTAATCATCTAGAAGAAGTAAACAGAAAATTAAAAGATCAACAGAATGGTCAATTAACTGCTCAAATTGAAGTCAAAGAGACTAAAAGATGATCTTGATTGAAAATAAAAAAGTAATTAAGGAAATTTCTCTCTGTATAAATTGAAATTCATTTCAACTATTAAAAAAAATAGTAGTTATTTTTTTTTTAAAGATTTTTGCTTTTTATTAGGTAATAATGTATCACAATGATGCTTTCTTTTTCCAACATTTATTATTTTTCTTTCTTCTTGGTAAATTTCATAGGTAATCCTTTCTTTTTTTAAATAAGCTTTCAGTATTTGAATATCATTTATTTTGAAAATGTAAGGTGCAATTTTTTCACCTTGCTCTTTCTTCAAAATACTTCTAATGGTACTAAAATTCTTGGATTCCATAGTAGATCTAATATAAATTAACTTCATATTAATTATTTTTGCCTAGACAAATACATTGTAATATAATTATGATATTAAACAAACATTATTAATCCCTGAAATTTTTGGTAAAACTAATGTTCACTTTATTTGGTTTTGTTGCAGCATGTCCCATATAACTCCTTTATTATTAAAAAGTATTATATATAAAACATTTTTATTTTATATATATTTAATAATATTAAAAATCTGCTATAGCTTTTATTTTTGTTTTAGCTATAAGTTCTATTATTAATATATTTGCTGATAAGTTTTGAAAATTTAGTAAAGAAAAATAAAGTAAAATTTTTTATTTTATATAATCCTATATTATCAAATCTGCAAATATATAATTGTATTTTTTTATTTTTTTTATACTAACAAATTTTTTTCCAATAAAGATTGTGATTGTTAAGTAAATACTGAATCAAAACCTCTACTTAAATATAGTAAAATTCTTTATTTTTAAATTAGTAGCAAAATCACATATATAAAAGTATCTTATTATATGTTGTTAAAAACTATGATAACACACATATTGCTTTTTTACTATTACCAAATAAATTAAATAAATGAAAAGTAAATAAATTCAAAATAATAATAAATGATAACTAATTATAATAATTATATATATTATATATAAATTTTTTCAAATATTCTTGATCATATATTTAAGATCTATATAAATTTCTGTTATAATAGAAAAATTAGCTAAAGTTTTATTTAAGTCTAAGTCTTTATCAATACAAACTTTAAACAAAAAAATCAAATGCATCTAATACTAGTATAATTTATTCTAAAAGTGTAATTAAGATTGCATATTTTATTTAACACAAATTATAAAAATTATCCTATTGTATCACTACTTTTTTTTAGATCTATTAATAGTAATCCAGAATTTTTAACTATATGAAAGGTAATAATTGTTTTATACCTATATCTAATATATAAATAAATTTAGAAATATATTATATATTAATATATTTGTAATATAATCCAATTTTTTGTTATAATTTACCTTCAAGTTTATCTAAATATATAAACCTTGTATTATGAGAATAAGACTAAGAATAAATATATTTAATAGACAAGAATTTCTTTTTTAGTTTAAAGTGTAGTGTAAGACTATTAACTATAAAATAATATAATACAAGATGTTCATCTATCCTCTCACTCACTATTTAAGTCACTGATGATTAGTTTTTTTTAATTTATTTAGTTTGATATTACTAATAATAAAAAAATCAAAATATACTATTTATTCTGTTTAAGCATTATTTATTTTTTTACCATTTATTTTTTATTTATTTTTTTATTAAAAAAATAAATAAAATAATAATAATAATGCTAATAATATTAATAATAATAAATAATAATAAAAAAAAATAAACTTTTTGTGTTTACGTTATTTTGGTATTATAATGATAAGCTATTCTTCTTTTTTTTCCTTTCTTATATTCTCTTACTATTCTTAATATGCTCTAATCTATCGAAACTAAAATAATTGAAATAAATATTGTTGAATGAATATACTCTTGATAATGTAATGAACAAAAGTCTAGCTATGAATTCTCTGTTTTCTAGATTAATTTTTACTTTTTTTAATGTGAGTCCTTGACTTTTATGTATTGTATTACCTATACAAGACATGTTAGTATTTATTTTTACAAATATATACTATTTTTTCCTTCTCAGCTACGTTTTATTAGTATTATTAATATCAATTTAATACTTTTAGAGTTTGTTATCGTGAGTCTGTTATATAACTCAAAATAAATAAATACTACTAAAGGTAATAATGGAGGCCTTTCTTTATCAAATATGATATCTTGTATTATATCTATTGAACTATTTACTAATCTAACTTCAATCTAAATGTTTATTAATAATATGACTCATGATCTCTTTACAAAAAACAGCTTTACTTCTAGTCCTTTACAACCTCTAAACTAGCTATTTTTACTTCTTTTTCTCTAGTGTATCGCATTTATCTTTACTACTGATCTATTCAACTTTCTATGCATCTCATTGTTGATTTTGTTGACATCTATCCATATTGTTAAAATAAATACTGTGTCTGCAAATTGTTTTCTTTCTTATTAATTTAAGTTACTTTCAAATTTTATATTAAATATATTCTAATTATTAATTTTGTTCTCTCCATTACACAATTTTATCAGTATTTCTCTAAATTTCCTTTATTCTTAAAAATCTTCCAATTGTTATTGTACTATAATGAGCTTATATATTTCTCTAAACTGTTATATATGATTATACTATTATTTGATTTATTATCACGTAAAATATTAGCTATATATATAAATACATCTAATACTGAAGGAAGTTATTCAAAGTCTCCAAAAAATATAATTGATATTCCTTCAAATGGTTCACTTTTAGATTCTGAGAATACCTGTCTTAGTCATATATTGATCAATGATAACATGTATCTATCTATCATACTCTTCTCATTGATAATAAAGTATTTTATATGTTATATACTTTCTTGTAATTGTTTCAACCTAATGCTATTTAATTCGTCAGTTTTTTCATTGATAATTGATATATATAGCATTAAATATATTGTTGATCTATTTATATTGAATGCTACCACTTCTTTAGATGCTATTACTTTTACAATTTTTTAGCTTCTGTTACCTGCCATTTAATTAAAATGTCTTCTTATTGCACTTATAAAATATGATTTACTTATGCCTATTATGCCTATAACTAATATTCATAACAGTTCAATATGATTTCTGTCAAGTATTTATTTATAATATATTTTTATTTTACAGTATACTTTTTTTGATTTCATTGAAATCATTATATTTTATTGTTAATTTTTCTCTTGATTTCTAGCATTTATTAATACTTGCTTAATAAATCTCTTGAATTTTCTAAATTATTTATTCTATAGTACTGCTTTCCATCATTAATCTAATTATAGTTTCTGTCTATATCTCTACTTCTGAAATTAGTTGATGTTCTTTTAATATTCAAATTTGACTCCATCTCTATAAAATATATCTAATTGTATCTATTTTTTCTGAGTCTTTATCATCAATCTCTTCATTGTTACTATCATCATTAAATATTTGTTCTTCACTATCCTTTGCATTCTCTATTAAGTCTTTTGAACTATTATTGATCATTTTGATATTTTGATTATATATTATTGACCAAGGCAAGTTATCTTCATTTAGTTATATAATACTTCTGTATGATATATAAATTAACACCTTTATCTGACAAAATTTCTTCCATTCATTCCTATTACAAAGTTCTGATGGTTATAATCATATGCATAAGATGTTTTATTTTGTAATTTATTTACTTATTATTTGCATATTTGTGTGTTAAATTTATTTTGAATAATAAAAGATGTTCTAGATCATTAAATCAGTTCTAGTATCAGATTAGTGAAGATTTATTTGTATAATCTGCTTTATTAATTTATGTTAAAATCTCCTCTTCAGGTTTTTCTTCTATCTCTCAGATTCATCTTAACCCTCTTTATTGAGATTTAAATTAACAAATAAGTGATTTGAATGGTAAAGTAGAATGCTAAAAAGAAGATAGCATATTTCTTGCACTGATATGTTTCTTTCTGCTACACCATTGATTAAAAGTTTCTATATTAGTCTCAATGATAAATCTTCTGGATTGCTGCTATTGAGAATCTGATTAAATATCTCAGAAAATACCTTTGACTTAAGTTCTGATTTATTGATATATTTAGAAATATACTGTAATACTATATATATACATAATACAGATTTTAAATCTACGTTTTATACATCATCCTTGAAGTTAAAAACTATTGTGATCATTTATATACTAGTCATTTCTAGCTATTACCAATTCTGACTGACTTTGATTATAACTGTGAATTAAGATATGTTCATTAATCTCTTTTAGGTATCTGAATCTGCATTAAATTTCATTTTTTTATTCTAAAGTAGTATAATTCACTATATCCTATATGCCTTTGTACTTTATTAATTAATTTAATATAGTCTTGTATATCATTTTCGATTTCATTACTAGTTTTTTAATATGAATGCTTTTTAGGTATAGATATTTAGAATGATAATTTTATCATTCCAAATAATCTGAAATTTCGGATTAATCTGAAATTTTTGCAATCTGAAACTGAACTGAAGTTGATCTGAACTGAAAATTTTTGGATTAATCTGAACTGTTTAGAGCTTTAAATTGGCTAAATCATGTAAGTATAGTATAGGAAATGCTTTTACAATATATCTGATTATTTGAAATTCATTTATAGGATTCTTATCTATCTCTGGTTACATTGCTGGTTGATTTTGATTTTACATATGTTCATTTGTATCATTTATAGCTCTTTCTTCTCACAGTATATTGATATTGAAAGAACAAATGTACTTATTATTACATTCTCATTATGATTTTTGTTATCTAAACTCTCATCATCATCTTGGATTTGAGAAAGCAGGTGAGTAACATTTTCACTTTTAGGTAATAAATTAAAGATCGCGTTATTAATTATAATATTTTTGTAATATTTATTATTTTATTTTAATTATATTAACGCTTTTACTACTCTATCATGACGTATGTTAAAATCTTGAAATGCAATTGGATCATTTATATTTTGACTTCATATCACAAATATATTTAGTGATGATAGATTTCTTAAAAGTTTATTAGTAAATCCTTAGACATTTTATGAAAAGTTAATGATATTTTTCTATATCCATTTTGTCCTTCTCAAAGATGATAAACTATCATCACTATAAAAACTTGGGATATTAGCATTTCTTCGATATCTGTGAGCTCTTTAAGTTCTTCTGGAATATCTTCTAGATCTTATTATTTTTTGCTAAAAACTTCTTTGATAAATTCTTTTCCTTATAGCACCTTCAACATGAATTTGGTATTCCATTAATTCCCTTTACTATCATCATTGATAGGTTTCACTCATTATATATTAAGCAGAATTTTTATATTTTTTATTCATTTTATCTCAAAATTTTTTTAATAATTTTTGTTTCTCTACTAACATGTTTTCTATTATTAACATGATCAGTATATTCGGTTGCTCATTTACAGTTTTTTATAATATTTATTTATTACTATTGACTATTGCTGATTATGACTAATTGCATTTTTATTTTGCATATTTTTATTTATTTTTACGTGTTATTTATCTTAAACGTTCATCAACAGTTTCTGTTGACTCTCTTTTCTTTTTTTTAACCTATTACTTGTACATCTGATTACTCATTCTTATTCTATTTATATTTCTCTATTCTGTTTTTTATATTCTCATTTATAAATAAGATGTGCTTCACGTTGTTCATTCATTTTATTCTATTGATTGTTTTATTTTCTAACTGTCTCTGAATTAATACTTATTTTATAGATAATGTTAGTATAATCCAATGAAAATTTTAATGTAAGTGAAATTTAATGTTTGCATTTTATTTTTTCAGATTATATACAATTTATTTTCACTCACTCAGAGAATTTAGGTGAGAATATAAGCCATAAATTTTTATAATTTATTGTTTATATAATTATGTTAGCTTTATTTAGTCAATTTAATAAAAAATAATTATTATAATAATAATAACCTAGATTCATTCAGCTATTTTTTTTTGATTTTAATACTTTATTTAATTTTAATAAATAAGAAAAATTCTGATTAATTAATTAAAAAAATCATTTTATTAATCTCTTTTTTTTATTTATTACTATTAATACATATGATATTTTATTAATTTAATTTAATAAGTATATTAAATTAATCCTATTTTATTATTTTAATTAATTTTATGTGTTATTATTAATCTTATATTACTGCTGATCTATTGCTTAGTTTAATTTAGCACTAATTTGACGCTCTGAACTTACAAATAGTTCCTGTTTTCTAGTTATAATATTTATCTTTAGAAGTAATACAATTATGACCTATTTATTTATAGGTGTAGTAAGTATTTCTCTTTTGATTATTATACCTTTTAATAATTATGTAGATAATTTTATTATTGCATCAAAGATATATATAATTTAAATTTATATCTACAGGTAATAAAAGAATAAATATTAATATAATTTCTGAAAAATAAAAAAATATTTTGAAATTATGATAAACTAAAATCATTATAAAATTTCATCTGATTTAAATAAATTATCTAAAAAGAATAGAATATATTTAAAATGTATGATAATTTATGCTAATTATATTACTTAAAGTATATTTTGCATTTTTTAAAAAATTACTTTATAGAAACTTTGTTTCCTTACTATGCAGTAACTGTATAGTACCTATTAGGCTGTAGTTAAGTTATTACTAAGTAAGGTAGTAACTATATATTTATTATATAGTCACTTTGCGGTTACTGCATATTAAGAAAATCAAATTTCTGTAAAGAAGTTTAAATCAAAAAAAACTCTTTTTCCTTTTCTATATAACCATATTTTTCAAAAAAAGAAAATTTTATTTTTATTATTTTTGTTTTTTATATGATACAAGAAGTCTATACTTAACAATATAAATGTAACTCTTTAAAAAAATAAAATTTAGAAAAAATAAACTAGTAACTTTATTCTTTAAGATAAGCTCTATTAAATTACCAATCAGTTTTTCAAAATAAGTTCTATATAAAAAATTATAGGCATTTAAAATTGGATAATTTTCATATGATCTTTTTGAATTTGAAACATATATTATTGAATAAAATTTATGATAATTCGAGTTAGCATTATAATAATTAATCATAATATCAGTCTGAATTATTGTAATTTTAAAATGATACACAAAAAAAAAGATTAATATCTCATATTTTATTGGTCAATTACTAATCATATGATATAAAATCCATAAAAAATTTTGAAACATTGTTGAGTTAAGACTTCTGACACCATATAAAATTTTATTTTTTCTTATATATAGAAGACTTTATAAAGTTAAATAAATATAGCAAGCATAATCAGACATTATTTTAAAAAATATAAAGGCATATTATCTGTCTACACTTTTCAGTTTCATCTTTTATACCTTTGATCTTTACTTTAAAGAAGAACTTAAGTATTTACTTATTTGCATAAGTTCAAACTATATTTGATAACCTTTAGTATACTTAAAAGATATTTTTTATGATAAAATATATCTTGACAATTTCATTCTGCTTATTAGAAGTTACCTAGATTAATTTCTGTTCTATTAAAAATTATGTCAGTCTTATTAAAATTTTCTTTCTTTTTGAAACTAGAAATATGTAACAATAATATACACCTTTACCTTTTTTAGAATTAGAAACTTATAAAAAGTGATTTCTTTCAGTATTCTTTATTTTCTTTTTTTTATATTTTTTCTCTGCAAACCCTTCTTTAATGATCATTAAATTTAGAAAAATTATACAAATAAATAATACTAATCATCTTATTTTATGATTATTTCACCCTAAATAACAATTACATAATTTTATGTGAATTTTTTCTTTTATTATTAATACGTGAATTTTAAAATTTTTTATAAACTAAATATAGAATTATTATAAAGTAATATTTTACTATAATAATCCTAAAAATACTAAGTAAATGGAGAGGTTTATCTTTTGTAAATTAGTTTAGGTTAATAATTAAAAGAAAAGATTAGAGTTTTATTTTATATATTTTTCCTTTTTTACAAATATTTATTTTTTTCTACTTACTTTTTCTATTATTAATTAGATCCTATTTGACCATTTCTTGAAAGATTAGAACTACCTTATTATCAGTTTTTGATTCTTTAAGATAAAGTGTATTTTTAAAGATATTGATGCTAGTAAAAGTATTATCCCTTCAAGCGTTTTGCAGGCAAATTTGCCTGCAATTTTATTTAATAATTAAAATTATTTATAATAATTTT
>CAJVPQ010001611.1:0-17246 GCA_910591825.1 Funneliformis caledonium
GATCAGTAAATAAAAAAAAAAACAAAAATAAAATAACAAAAATAAAAATTAATTTATTTATTTTAAATAAAAAATTTTGCTCTGGACTTAAAATGGTTTCCATTTCCTAGTATTAATATTAATAAATAGATTTAAGAATTATTCTTTATTTTATTTATAATGATTAATCTAATTATAACAATATATTATTACAATTAGATTAATTCTATTTATAAAATATTATAATTAAAAATTTATTTATTAATTAATTATAGTTATATTTTAAATATAATAAATATATTATTTTATAAATTAATTTAAAAGATTAAATATATTTTTAATTTTAATTTATTTTAAATAATTTTTAACTTTTAAAATATTAATAATAATTAATATTTTAATATAATTTTCTACATTATTCCTTTAACTTTTTATCTATAAATTTGTAAGCAATTTTATTTCTAATTACAATTATTTTTAATTATATTTAAATATTTTAAAATATATTATTAAAAAAATTTATATCTGTTATAATAAATTTTATGATGTTTTCTAGTAAAAATTAAAAAAAAATGTAATTAACTAATGAAAAAAAATTAAAATTTTAAATTCATATATCTTGCTATTTATCAATTTCAAAAATATAAAAATACTACTATTTAATAGGTCTTAATATGATAAATGTAATAAATTAAATTTATATTTTTGTAATTATTAGATAATAAATTATTTTTAAAAAATTAAAAAATTGAATTTAATATATATTGAATAATTATTAATTTCAAAATTTTAAAATACTATTATTAGATACATCATAATATGATAAATCTAAAAATTTAATTTTATCTTTTTATAATTATTAGATATTAAAATAATTTAAGTTTTTTAAAATGTTTTAAAAATAATTTTATACTTACAATTTAAGGAATATATATATAATAATTGTTGATTTTTTATTAAATTTTAATAAATTATTATTGATTTTATTTATACAATTATTTTTTTTTTATATAATATATATAAACTTTTAAGATTATAATATATTAGATTAATAACTTGTATTATTATAAAGTTTAGTATATTAATATATTATTAATTTATTTTAATATAAATTTATCATAACAAATTTTTTAATAATTTATATAATTAAGTAAAAACTTTTTTATATTAAAAATATGAAAATTACCTTATATTACCTGTGGTAATCATCATTAATATTACATAATTTTATATATAAATATTTGTTATCTTGCATTATACTTTCATGTTTTATTTTTACTATGTATTCTAAAAACTTAGAATTTTTTCAAAATATAAAATCATATTTGTTATATGTTATTTGTCACAGTCTTAATTTCAATTAAAATTTATAATGCTAGCTAAAATACCTTTTTAAAAGATTAAGTAACATTACACAATTCTAAAAAGACAATTTTGATTTATAAAAAATTCAAATTAAATTACATTAATATTTAAAAAAATTTGTAATATTAGTAATTTTTTTTTTTTAACGATGTAGCACTGCCAGTAACTTTATTAAATTTATATATAAGGAAATACAAAGTAAATCAAGAATAAATCTATGTTAAGTACTAGCTATCCTCCGTAGTTATATTACAAACCCGTTTGAATCGACCTATCATCGTCTTTCCCCTCCATCAACTCCACTAAGTGAATACTTAATGAAAGTTAACATCAGCAAGGAAAGATAAAGAAGAAGTCAGTGCCTATCTAAAAATTTGAGAACGCGTAGCCAAATTTGTTCGCTAAGTGTATCCAAGTCTTTCAGTTAAAAAAGGAGCTTGATGTTTGTCTGTGAGGCAGGGTGAACTGGCACTTCGTTTACGCTTGTCTTGTTTAGTAATGCCCATTGAACGCTCTTTGGCGATTAATAAGTTACAATGGTATTTCTAAAAGTCATCGTATAGTTTTTGGTAGAAGAGGAGCAGCGAGCGTGAAATGATGGATAGGCATTGCTCTTTATTGCTAGTTATTTTATGAACTGTATCTATCAGGGAAGATAGAATTTTGGATTGAATGATGTTTGTGTAACCATTCGAAGCGTTTAAAGGTGATGCGAAGGTGTTGTTAAATACATCTTCTAGCTCAGTTTGGTGTGTTATATATCTGGTTCTGTATGAGGAGCTTAGTTGGTCAATAAGATCATTTTTTGTAGCCGAGATCGTGTCTATAATTTTTGAGGAGTAAGATGGACATGTCCAAATATGGAATGCAGTTTTAGCAGCCATATTGCAACCCACATAAGGCCAGTATTCATATAAATCTGGTCGTAATAATGTGAGGCGTGACAGTGAAGGAAGTTCATCGATGAAGTTTTTAATAATGAATGATTTGAGCTTGCATGAAGCAAAGGATGTAACAAGAGAAGAGGTGTTCATCGAAAAAAGGTTCCAGATGGCAAACCAATTTATAGATTTATTGATTGTGAGTACTCTGAGTTCATCATTCCTGTTCAAATCCAGAAAGTTGCCAAAAGCCTATGCGGCAAAGAGTTGCTTGAGAAAACCTCTAATAGAAACCTCAATTGGGATATTATTAAAGCAGAATGAGAGATCTGATGAGGAGACATTGTTAAGTAGCAAGGATAGAGGAGGTATATTGCAACCATCTTTAGCTAATCTATCCACTATTTCATTGTAATGATTTTTAGCGTGTGCTTTAATTTTGTGGAGTCAAACTTGGATGTTGAGGTAGTCAGTGATGTATCAGATAATATTCCAGATCATATGATTGGAGATTTTTTCAAGCTTTCTCAGAGAGAGATGGTTGGAGAGCATATATTTATGAAAACTATGAATTGTTGCCTAGCTATCTAGATAGACGTCCACTACTGCGTTGTTTAGGAATACTACGAGGACAGTGAGGAGAGCATACATTTCAGCTTGTGTGGAAGAGAGCCAATTAGCTAGTGATGTTTTGAAGGTAAATGGATCATTGTCAGAGTGTAAACAAATCCAACCAAATTCCATTTTACAGCTGTCTGTCCGAGGTCCTATTAATGAGCCATCTGTGTAAAATGTAAGGGCTGTTGCATCGATAAAGGTTGATTGCAGTTGTTTAAGCTTGGGTAAGTGCATCGATGATTGAATAAGAAGGTCAATGATATTATTAGTGAGCGGAAATGTTAGAGAAGGATCATTGTATGGTTTGTGAAAGATCATATTAGTAATATGAGAGATTTCCCTTAATGATTGTTTGAGTTGATTCTTGACCGTGTGTGATTGTTTTAGAACAGTTTAAACTAAGTAGGCTAAGGCATTAGAGATACTAATGATGCAACGTCCAGATGAAATGGTCTGTCAGCTGAGGGACAAACGGAGTATTTGACAAGCTGGCAAACATTATTATGGTTGATATTATGGGTGAAATGGTAACAGATGAGATGGCTATTATTAGAAACATCAGCTATAATTTTTCCAAAAGTTGGACCATTGCGTGTTGTGTTCCAGGTTGATACTATTTCTTTTGTTTAGCTACTTAAGGTAGGTATTTGAGAAATGGTTTTGTAACATGGTAAGGGGTAAGCTAGTCTTAATTCTGGTCTGATCAATCTATGTACGTGACTTTCTAAAACAATGTTATCTAATCTATAGAAAAAATCAGATGAATCAAATCTTTTTGACTGATGGTCAAAATTTCTGAAAAGGAAATCAGAAGTAGTGATTAAATGACGACCTGAGGAGGAGATTAGTTGATCTAAAAAATATAAGTTATGGTTAGTGAGAATCTTGTTATATTGTTTCAGTAAATTACTAGAAAAGATTTTTGTGATTGGTTGGGTGTCTCCAGTTATTTTGTTCATAAGGAGAGGGAAAACGTTAAGGGAAAATTTTGAGAAAGAATAGTTAATAAAGGAAAGGGAGGCACTAATTAAGTTTCTATGTGAACTTTTATTGAAAGAGTATGGCCAATAATTTAGGGGGATGTAGCAAGAACATTGCTTAATTATAATTGGTAAAGTCGAATTAAAGAGATGTTCTTATAAAAGGATAAATTATTAAATTGGTAGATAAGAGCGGTTGAAAAGAATTTGATTTGCAGTGACCATAGGTCGCTTAAGTTATAGAAATGTTTGGAGTTCAAAAGAGTGTTGGGGAAGGTGAGGGTGAATTTATTTTTATGTTTGAAAAGTGAGCGTATGGGAGCAAAAATTTTGTGACATTCATTTTTTGAGAGGGTGTCAGCTGCATACGATACTCTAGCAGAGGGCACAAAACCATATTAATAATATACGATAGTTGTTTGTCTGTTAATAGTTTATATTTCATAGAGGTAACAAAGTGGTTCACATCAAACGCGAGCTGTTTCTTGACGAATGATTAAGCTCTCTAACTGTTAATCCACACACCTAGAAAACGTACTGACTCTTCTTCAGGAGTAATATCGATAGTGGTTGAGCCAAATTTGATAGAAACAGGAAGGACATCAACATAGCAGGTCGTCAACAGTTTTGATTTGTCTTTGTTTAATGCAGATCTGGTGAGACTATAAAATTCATCTGCAACATGTAAAATATCTTCTAGATCTTGTTTGGAACTAGC
Organism: Funneliformis caledonium; assembly: GCA_910591825.1. Taxonomy (NCBI): domain Eukaryota; kingdom Fungi; phylum Glomeromycota; class Glomeromycetes; order Glomerales; family Glomeraceae; genus Funneliformis; species Funneliformis caledonium. The sequence continues at coordinate 4,542 of CAJVPQ010001611.1, forward strand.
CACCCAGTTTGTATCATCCATGAACGCAAATGATGAAATGGAGGCTGATATAATGTTGGTTTTCATGGAGGTGATATCGGAAATCCAAGTATGATCCATTGTATATCCTTTATTTAGGGAGCTTACTTCGCAGAGTAAGGGATCCAGGTAGATGCATCACACTAAAGAGAAAATAACTTCTCCTTGGTCAATACCTATCTTGATATTGTATAAGTCAGTGGTTCCCTGTGCAGTGAATACAGCGTTTCTTCTTAAGGTAAAGAGGTTTATGATGAGAACAGTAGCTAACTTAGGGACTTTAATTCTGTTTAGGATGAGACGAAGGTAAGATAAATCAACGCGATCATAAGCTTTTGAGAGGTCCTGCAATAGAATCCAAATTTCTTTATTATTCTCGATAGCATCCTCTAATAGCATATTGATAATTTTTATAAGTAGTTCCGTTGATTCTCCTGGCAATCCAGCGAAGTTTCCTCCCTTGAGAATGTTGTGGTTGGCTAAAATTTGGGAAAGTCTATTGGTGATGATCTTAACGAGGCCTTTGCGCGTGATTTCTAATAGTGTAATGGGTCTGGTTTTGGTTATGTCACATTCCCATTCCATGGGTTTGGGAATGGGATATATGTGGGTGATTTTCCATTCATTGGGGATGTCACCTATTGTGAAGCACATACATATGAGTTTCCAAAGAAGTCACTAAAGCTTTTCTCCAAGGTGAGCAATCATTTCATTGGTGATGCCAGAGGGACCGGCTGCTTTATTATTAGGAAGTATTCTAAGGACAGCAAGTCATTCATCGTATGTTGGAGGTTGCATGAGATTAGAATAGTGTTGCTCATTAACGTAGTTCTTGGGTTTATATTGCTCAGACCATCTAGGGGGCATAAGGTACACGGGGGTTGAAGGAACAGCAAAGTTTTAGAAATGATCAATAGTGACTTTTTTGATTTCTTCTGGTTCGATGGTGAAACGTTTATCGTCTGAGTCCTTGTCCATGATAAACAGTCGATCGAGCACTATGGATTGTTTCTTCCGATTCAAGATGGAGACAATCATTTTGGAGGGGTCATCTTGCAGGTTGTCACATTGCTTGTCTATAAAGGTCTTGATAGCTGATTCTTTTATTTTTTGTATTTCGATCTTAGCTAATGCTGTTAAGGATTTATGAGATCCTTAATTTTTAATTTGATGTCATTGATATTATCAATTCGCAGAGAGGGAGGAAAAGAACATGTAGGAAGTTTCAATTCTGCAATCAACTTTTCCATATTATCCTTGATATGGGACCATTCAGGGGATTCGGGCCATCAGTTTGTCCATACAAGTGAGTCCTTGAAATAGAGCAGGAATGATTCAACTTTCCTGGCTGCAATGAAGGAGGGGGCTGTTCAAAGAGTCGTTTATCTCTTTGTTGTGAGAAAATCCAAACTTGAGGTATGACACATCTGTTGGCGGCTAGGATGGCAGCTTTAATGTCTATCCATAGGGTGTTCATGTTGCATCTGTTAGTGAGGAGGTCTGAGAGGCGGTTCAGGTTGTGATATCTATAATGAAAATCAGTGTGCGCAGCGAATTCATTCCATTTGAACAGGTTCATAGCTCTTAAATTGGGAACTTATCATTTATTTTATAAGGTACGACCTCGAGCATTTGATTGCTTACGACAATCAGCAAATATTGTGAAAATGATCTTATGGTCGGACGAGTAGAGGACTGGCTGATCTAAGTATGAATAAAGGAATTCTAAAGTGAAGTTGGGTGAAACAAAAATGGTATCAATTCTTGAACTTCGTGAGCCTGAGTGGTACGTGAGTTGGGGTGTATCATGACAAACATCATAAAGATCTAGGAAGTTTAATGTGAAGAGCCGTTTGTAGAAGTCCATTTGCCAGTATAGTACTTTGCCATTGTTAACATGTGACCAGTAGGTATCGAGATTCACGTTGAAGTTCCCTAAGATGACAGTCTTGAAATCTGCTTTGATGCTGTCATGAACATGTTTGATGATTAATTTGTGTAGGTTGAGTCATTCCGTCTTGGCATCAGATTCGGTTGAAGCATGTAGATAGACACAAAAGATGCGCATTTTGGTATGTTCAGATAGATACAAGTCTATGTAGATAAATCAATCATTATCTAGATAGGCTTTTTGGATGTAGACAGCCCAGGATTTTTTAATGAGAATGCCAACTCCAGCGTGTGAGTTAAAGCGGGTGCTCCAAAAAGAAGTGTAATCAGGGTTGTGTGTATAACGAAAGGATTGGTCAGACTTGTGTCGAGTTTCAGTAAGACCTACGAAATCTGTATTAAGATCTGTGAATGTATCATTAATAAATTGGTTTATGATTGAACATTGAAGTGAATTAACATTATGTGTAGCAAAAGATATAGTAGGTGTGCCTTTTGAATTAATTTAATTGTTGGTGGGATCTTCTATATGTTTATTTTTGTAATTATTATTTTTATCGATATTTGTATTATTATTAATCATGATTGTAGGTTAGGTAATGGGTGAAATTATTGTAGGGAGGAACTGGATGGTTTTTGCATCTGAGCCATGATTTCGAGCATTTGAGCATTAATGATCTGTAATTACTTCTGTTGTTCAGTGATGACAGAGGCTTGTTCTTTAATAATTGCTTGTGTTTTAAGGTCGTTAGAAACAGGTGACTTGTTAAGGTCTTCATCTGAAGAGGAATTAGCAATACGAACTCTTTTTTAGGGGTAGAGGTAGACGTAGATTGCTGTGCAATAGGCCCGTTATTTGAGACGCTTGATGGAGAAGAGAAATGTGGTGTATAGATGGTTGATTGAGCCTTTTCTAGTTTAGCAATACGAGTTTCAAGATCAGATATAGTCTTTGCATGCCTGCGAGTATACTGAGGATTTTGTCTAGCTTATCATTAGTCGTGTTGTTATTATTATTAGGATTGTGAATTGAGTTATCAAGTGAAGAACCTGCAGAGCCTTTGTCTTTGGCTTTGCCTTTATCTATTGCAGGTTTGGATCTTTCTTTGGGAAGGAATGATTGGTTATTGTTGGATTGGCGGTCATTATGCCTTGTGATCAAGGATCTAGATCCTGCCGGCTTGAAATGATTGTATAGTTTTTGAACAGAGGGAAGCTTATAAACTGGAGTTTTAGGTTGATCGACAGGATTGTCATTTACTGGTAAAACGATTTGGGGACATTTTATGACAATGTGTTCTGGAGAATCACATTTATGACAATATCTCGTGTTAGCTGAGCACCATTGGAGTTCGTTGTCACTGAACGCAAATGATTGTTTAATAGCATTGTTAAGGTTTGCTTCTGTTTTGAAGTAAAAAACTGTGAAGGGTTGAGGTTTATAATTGTTTGAACGAGAGATGTAGAGGGTTTTAACTTTAGTAGCTAAGGTGATGTCTTGCAGATCCCTAGCAGAGGTGTTGAAAGGCAAATTGGTGAGTCACATTCTGAAACAATTACGTTGTTTGACTTGTTCTGAGTAAGGCTGACCAGATACACATGGACATAGTCGTTGTAGATAAAACGTGACCATTGGGTATGGAAGAGATCGACACTCTTAGGATCTTCATAAGTGATGTAAGCTTGTTGCCAAAGGTCTCTGGTAAACATTTGTACGGTAACTATCTTGCCGTATTTAGCAAATATGTTAGTGAGCTATTCCTTTTTGAGGTTAAGATGGATATCGGTGATTTGAAGTGTGTGTTGAGAGAACTGCATATTTTCTTTGTAAGTCGCATACTGAACCAGCTGGTTGATATTCAAATCGGGAAATTTTGCATTAAGGGCTGATTCCATAGATTGCTGATCATTGAAGTAGATCACGATCGACCGAACAAGATTAATGTAGCGGACGTTAATTCCCCTGAACATGTCATCGAGAGCGAAGTGAGCATTAATAATCTTCGAAATAGTGGCAGTAGGAAGGTCCTTGGGGCTTTTGGGAATAGTTGCTGCGTAAGTAAATGAGGTTGAACGAGTAATAATTGTGAAATCTTTGTTTTGATCTATTTTCATATTGGGATCGTCTTCTATAGGAAGATATTCACCCTTATCTAAGACGTTGGAGGGAATAGGAGTCAGTGGTTTGAAAAAGTTTTTGATAAGAGCAGCGTCTGAAGCTAAAGACAGGTCTAATTGTTTTCCAGAGCCAGAGGTTAAAGCAACTGGTGTTTTGGGAGTTTGTTGGTGTTCTGTTGGGTTGAAATGATGCTTGTTTTTCATTGACACTTATTTGTTTTGGTTTTTCTGACCATAGTGTATAAAAGTAACTTTTAAAATAAACTCTTTCCTGATTATAAAAGTGTATTTGAGCTTTTGTAAAACTATAAGACTAACTAACAGAGTCAAAACTATATAGGACTTTGAAGGTGAACATTTTTATTTTCTTAGACTTTATTTTCGAAAAGTGATCGACGAGAAAGAGTTTTTATCTTAATTGATTAATATACAGTCAACTCTTATTATAATGAACTTTATGTCCTAGACTTCAACTTTACTATAAGGCTATAGTGAAGATTTTAAGAGATTTTATTGGCCAATTCGCTATAACAAGAGTATTTTTATTATATTTATTCAAAAAATTCATTATATAAGAGTTCACTATATCAAGAGTTGACTGTATAGGGATTCTCTCAGCAAAAGAAGAAGCTTAACCAAAATTTTATTTTTAAATTTTTTTTTAATTATATATTAATTGATCTAATTTTTCAGAAAAAAAATTTTTTTTTATATATAATATATTAAAAAAATATAATATTTTATAAATTATAATTTTTGTATTTTTTTTTTATTCTATTTAATAAATAATATAAATCTGCTAAAGAAAAACTAATGCTTTTAATGAATTTTTTATAATATTTTATCCTAATTTACAAAAAACTAATTTTAAAAATCTTTAAAAATAATAGAATTATAATTTACTAAATTAACCAATAATATTAAATTGCAATTTTTTTAAAATCACGTGATTGTCTGAGCTTTTCTTTTGCTGTAAAGGTCTATATATATCAAAAATTAACCAAATTAGCTAAAATTTAACCTATTTTATTTATAATATTTATAATTGATTGATATACATAAAAATCGGCTAAAATTCAATCTATTTTATTTATAACCAATTGATATTTAATTAATATACATTAAAATCAACTAAAATATATCAAAATAAATAATATTCAAAAGGAAATATAACTGATATTTTGTATTTTTAAATCATAAATTCATATTAAAATATTTTAATTTATTTTTATAAATAATATTTTTTATTAATTGAATTAATAGCTAAATATTTTTTTGCATTTTATTAAATTAAAATTTGATAGTTTATTAATACAAATTGATTTAAAATATAATAAACTAATATTATATAATTAAAACTTTTTAGGTAAAAATCAGTATTTCATAATTTAACATTTTCATTAAATAATATTAAATATTTAGAAAAACTACTAAAATAAAGTTATTTATAAGAATAATTTTATTAATATTATTATAATAAATTATTTTGATAAATTATTTTTGATTTACTTTAAATCTTATATTGATTAATACATTATCTGATATATTATTTAAATTAGATAAAAAAAAAAACACTTTCTACTAAATTACCAAAAATGCCTAAAAAATCACTAAAATCTAATAACTATGATCGCTCAGTATCGCCAGTTAAAGAAAAATTACCACCACAAAAAAAAGAACACTACTCAAACAATCGAACAAGAAGCCGCTGCTAAAAGTTCTAATATTACATAATCTTCTGTAGTCACTATGAATATTGACCAGATCTCTGAAACTACATCTTTGCCTCTTAATAAAAGAAAAGTTAAAGATAAAATAAACGTCAACAGTTCTTCTGATATGTCTAAAAATACTATCAATATTATCTCAGTAGCGTTTGCTATGCCGCTCTTTAACGCCAAAAAATTTTTTGCGTATTTTTTACTTAAAAAATACCTTTAAGTGAACCCCTAACAAAAAGTCACTAAAATTACTGACAAATATTATTTCAATTATACTTCTTTTGCAGGAGTTACACGTAAAAAACTTTCTGCTAATCTATTAATCAACATTTTCAAAGTTGCTTTTTTAAACTTCAATGAATGTGACGATCTTTGTAAAGTACAGATTCTTAATACGAACAAAGTTACATTTTTACCCTAGTTGTACAAAAATTACACCCATTCATACTTACATAGTCAATCATAGTAACTGAGATTCCATTAGATTTTACAGTCATATGAATTAAAAAATTTTCTCCTATTAGAAAATATCATACGTTACATCATGAAAACTAGAAACTTGTGGTAATGTACTACCATCACCTTTGATGATAAAGCTAAATTTGATCTTCTTTAAGTAACTGATAGATTGCTCATCATCAATGACTTTGTTCATATTTATATGTGTAACTAAAACAGAAAGGAAATCCAAGATCGCTTCAAATTTTCAAAAAAACTAACTAATCTTTCACAAGATACCACAGCATATGACTTTTTTAATATTGAAAAGATAATTAACGCTACCACTTAGATTGTTCTGCAAGTAAGATTAAACTATAATTATTTGCAATATGTGTACTTCTACTTTTACAATGCTGACAAAGTTGATACTGTAATTACAACTAACAAACTCATACTCAATAACAAAAAACTTGAATAGACTGATGCAAAAACTAAATTCTGTGCTATTTATTTGTAACACATCATAATGTATCTTTATACCCTAAAAAATGCAACACACTAAAAGACAAAAACACTTAATACCTATACCAAAGGTTTTAGCCTGCTCAATTTAATAGATATACTGCACTTAAGAAACCTCATAGTGCTATTAGAGATAATATTACATTCACTAACATGACTAGCTAGTCAAACTCTAACATTAAGTATCTGCAAACCCAAAATAGATGATCCTCTCCTTTTTCTTTACTAAAGAAACTTATTACTATACCAAATAAGAATACTATCAAACCACCTATTGCAAATTGAGCTGATGAACTTATAGATGATGATATTATCTTCGATAATACAGTGTGCCCTACTTTAAATATAAAAAATAGAACTGCTACAAGTAGTTTTATGCACAATCCTGATTTCAAGAAATTTATTACACCTTAACTCGAATCCATTGCTAGTACCCTAGGTGACCTCTGTTCTGCTTTCAAATTTTCGCAATCTCGCTTCAAAGTGATTAAAAGGCACTGAATATTAAAGTTATAACTCCTCAAGAAGCTGAAACTTATGATAATACACTCTCAGATATTGCTAATAAAGCCAATCTCAAATCTCTATTTATTAACACATCATATTATTTTACTTACTTACAATCAAAAATAATGAGTAATTTATCACTATTTGCCAAAAACAATAACAGCATTTTTCAGAATTTACTCCAACTATTAATAAGCTACTCAAAACTTGTCATAACTTCCAAATTGTATTTATTAATAAGAATCTCTTCAATCAATATAACACATGAGTTTTTGACCCCTTTAATGAAGATTTTAACAAAATTATAGAATATTACATTGGCAGTTTCCCATAATAAATATAATCTAAATTATGAATATTATCCCTACTGATATTTTAAAAGAACCTAATAATATTTCCAATCTAATTAAAACAAAAAAATTTTCCATAGCTTTACATAACATTAGAGGACTTAATGAGCTTACCAAACAAAATATCCTTTTTCACTTTACAAAACACACTATTATGATATACTAGCTCTACAAGAAACTAACTTCAAATACAATAATACCTTAATTTGTAATCAATTATTCCCTAATTTTCTAACAATTTTCAATAAAAACTGTGATAGTCAGTCTTGTAGATTCAGAGTAAGCCTATCTTTTAGTTCTCAACTCTCTAAACACATTTTTTAACATGATTCGAAACTCAATAGAGTTATTTGCGTAAAGTTATAATTTCCTAACAAACAAAAATTAATTGTTATTAACGTATACATTTTCTCAGGAAAAGCTAAAGAAAAATTACTAATCAAGTCCTAACATGTATTAAACATCTTCTCGATGAGGCTATTAAAAATAATTACCACATCATTCTCCTTAGAGATTTCAATGTTGATGTCAACTGTACAAAAAATAATTCATCACAAATAATCTCATTTATCAATTCATTGAATCATTATAACCTTTTCGATTCTTTTACTGTTATACACAATACTAATCAATCACATTTTATCATTTTTTATCATAATCATTTATCATCAAGAACCTGTTGACATACAAATTTCTGATCATTTTGTCACTACTATTAAATGTTCTAACTTTTTACAAATTAATTCTAATAGTTGAAATTATCCTACTAAATCCTCTTTTAATTTTAACAAGATGGACACAAAGAAATGGACACAATTTAGAGACAAATTTGATCATGCTATAAACAGTTATGCTCTTAAAAGTGTTTTTATCTCTATAACTTAGTCTCAATCTACTTTGAACAAATATTAGGATTTGTTTCAAGATACCTTAATCTCGACCGCGAACAAATATATACCTGTTAGTAAATCTAAAGTTCATTAGCTATTCAAACAATCCATTGCCTTATCCAATTTATATGTTAATATCTAAACACTACAAAAATTTTCCAAATCCTCATATAAGTGTCTTAAAAATAATTTAATCTCTTTCAAATGGTTTAATCTTCATGAAAAATTCCTCAATATTACTCATGATTGTTCCCTGTATATTGTCTCAATAGAACCTTTTTCTAACAATGTTTACATTAGATCAACACTATTGAACATACAATTGTTAATAGTTTGTTTACAAATGAAGGCTAAACTAAAAGAATATGAATTTAAGCTTTTAAGTATATAATAAGTCTTACAAAACAGAATTAATGATTATAAATCTAATTCAAAAAAATGATAGATTCTGTTTTAAATAGAAAAAGAAAACTCATCATTCTAGATAGGTGTTTCAATAACAAAAATTTCTCACTTGATTTACTTACAGATGAAGCAGATATTTAAAGAGAAGTTGCCTAATATTTTTAGCAGGTAACTGGCATGACTCACAAAAATAAGTTAATCTCAGAAAAATGAATATCAACATACTAACCTATATCTGAAATTGACTCATTAATTTACAATCACCTTACTTCAATACCATCAGTGAATGAATAGTATAAAATTATAGATCAATTTCCGAATAATAAAACCTTTAGTCCTTCAAAGATTTTTAATGAAATGTTCAAACATCTTGGCCTTTGGAAAAAAAAGTATTTTGGTACATTATTTATGATTGTCTTCGAATTTCCTCAATTCTATCATAATGAAATATAGCTTATATCTACTTTATTCCAAAACTAAAACTATAGCAATTTGATTTGAATAACACTTGACTGATAACTTTGCTAGAATACCTAAAAAAAGTTTTCACTAAACTTCTAAACACCCAGTTAGCTTTATTTTTACTAGACATAATATACTAAAAGGATTCAACTTTGCTAGGCTTCCCTTCAAATCGATATTTGACTCTATTTATATAATTAACTATATTAAATAAGATGCTTTATTTAACAACCAAGAACTTTGGGTACTCTTTTAGAATATATCTAAAGCTTATGATCAGATTAATATTTTTACATTAGCCAAAGTCTTGAACAACTTAAAATTCTGTTCTCATTTATTCGAATAATCATAAAGATTTTTATATACTATTTTAACTAAGTTTTTACGTCACATGAAAATACTGACACATATTTAGTTTATTCAGAGATCAACCAAAGAGAAGTAATTTCATCACTTTTATGATGCATTTATTATGATGTAGAATTAATAATTTATTCTATAGTTACAATATGAATGTACAATAGCATTCTGACATTCATTTCACTCAAACCACCTCTCGCCAATGTAAAATTTCTGCTTTAGCATTTATGAATACCACTTTATAGGTAGCTAAATCCCGACAGGATCTATCAAGTATTACTTTAATTGCTAATAAATTTTTTAATTTTAATAATATCTAAGTTAATTGGTCAAAATCAGAATTGTTAGTTAATACTATTCAATCATAACCTTTTATTATCTAATGTAATCAATAACATTGTAAACTTATACTTCACTATCCAAATGATAACATTAGATATCTGAATGTATAGATATCATTACGATCTAATAATAACTTTATCATAAAATAATTGCATTCTGAAATTAAAAATGCTGTCACTATTATGAAAAACAAAAGGTTAACTAATTTACAAATAATCTATATTTATAATACAGTAATCCTCTCAAAAATAGAATATAGATCTTAACTCATATTTCTATCAGAAGCTCAATATAAAATTCTAACAGCCACATTCATTACATTTTTAAAAAGAAAACTCAAGCTCTTATGAGTTACATCTATTGAGTTATTTAACTCATATTATTTTTACAACATAATTCCACTGTAACAATGACTTTTTCAATATTTCAGTTTAACGCTTTTACAAATGATCAATGAAACTGGTCTTTTAGGATTAACATTTCTCATAGGAATTAAATAACTACAAATCAAAGAATAGTTAAACAAAAGTCCCTTGATCTTTTAGCCTTATGATACAATACAGAAAAATGATTATTGGCTTTTATTTACTCTTTGTAATATAAAAACTATTGAACATATCTTTGAATGTTTTCTTTGTCTTTCATCAAACTATAGAAGGTGAAATATATACTATCTATAAACTTATTCTCACTCATTATAGAGCTTTCGCTAAGGACTTACGTTAATATATTGAATAACTATTTAACTATAATGGTGACTACATATTAATATACAGTGATCTCTATTCTATATTAATATATGCTCAATATTCGTGAACTATTTAGATATTGTATAAAGTCTTTTTTCAGCATTAGTTATAGTCTGTGTACCTAAATTCCTATTAAATTTAAGGATAAATACGTAGATATCCTTTACACAATTCTTTTAATTAGAGGTCTATATGAACTTACGCTAACCAAATTTTTTTATAATTTTAACCCTTCATTTTTAGCTATTTCACAACCTTTTGTCTTACAGTTACCCATCAACTTAATGGATAAATATGTTTCTCTATCTTACAATATTCAATTACAGAAGTTTTCTTAATAATTTATTAATTTCACTACTTTAGAATTTTATATAGATAGTTCTCTCTAAGATCTTATCATCTCATCTATTAAAATGAGTTTAGCGTGGTTATAAACTCATTCTAATTTACTACTGTATTTCTTTGTTGCACCTTTTACTACTAGTTTTTCATCCTTTTCGCTTTCTGAATTTGCAGTATTCTTCATAGCTTTAATCACTATACCACCTTATTATAAAGTGAAAATTTATACTGATTCAACGGTTATCATATCCTAGTTTACAAAATTTAAAAATCTTCTCTACCTTTCATTTACATTTTATCCATTCCTTAAAATTAATAATTATGCGAATTAGTCTTGCTTATTTGATGTTATTGCACAAAATTACCTAGATGTTTACCTCATTAAAATTAAAACACATTCTGATAATATTTATAACAATAAAGTTAACGCACTAGTCAGAAATTGCACTCAATCTTCTGCCTTATAACTTCTTACATCTAACTCTTATAAAGCATTTATGATATTCCATAACTCATTATGATGGATAAAATTTTAGATAGATTTAATTGGTAGAATATGAAGTTAATTTTATTGCCATATAAATCTTTGATAAAGATCATTTTGTCCATTTTATTGCCATCAATCAATTATGCAAATCCTTAGATATCAATTTTATTGCCTTTGATAATCATGTAGATTATAGATGTCTATTTAGTTGCCTGCAGATCTGGCAATTTTATTGATATGACAACTTTATTACCTAGTAAAATAGCAACTTTATTTCCTTTGATATATTTAGTTTAGTTTATTTTATTATTCATTCAACATGTATAAATATCTCTGTATTTTCTTTAAGTTTCAACACTGACGAGATGTTAATCTTTTAGGTACTGAACTTATATTTTATATTAATAAAGGAGTATAATTAATCAAATATAAAACTTATCCTTCGCAAATCCTTTAAACTGTTATAAATTATCTGTGATCTTTTGCATTCGTACAATCCCTTTTGTTAGTGAACTTATTATATGATATTGTATTAATTTGCTGTATTGACTTGGAGTCTCTGAAGTATAATCTCTGAAATATCTTTGAGTTATCTTTGTATTTATTTTGTGTTTATCTTATGTGTTTTATATTGAAAATAATTCTTTGACATTATTGTGAATCCTCACCTGTGATTCCTTAAGTAATTGTCTTAATTTTATTTACCCCTTTTGAGATTTTATTTGAAGTTATGAAACTATCATAATATTATATATATTGATCCTTATACAGTCCCTGGCGAAAAGAATGGCGGAAACATATTTTGACGGCATGTACAAACTTTATTTTAATGTATATATTTTTTTTATTATTTATAAGAACAATACTAACGACAACTTTTATATTATTAATTAATATTTAGTGTGTTCTCCTTCTGCAATGATACATGCTTTAACCTGGCTTGATATGCTCTCGATGCACTGAAGTAACATGGCGTCATCAAGATCGTCCCATTCCTGCTGGATTGTATTAAGGAATACATCGCAGATAATGTTTTTTTTTTGCTACTAAATACTTGATCTTTTTCTCCACCTTTCCCTTTAATACAGCCCATACATTTTC
>CAJVPQ010001612.1:0-17243 GCA_910591825.1 Funneliformis caledonium
GATATAACGAATTTTTTGAACAAATATAATAAAAATACTCTTGTTATAACGAATTAGCCAATCAAATCTCTTAAACTCTTCACTATAGCCTTATAGCGAAGTTGAGGTCTAGAACATAGAGTTCGTTATAACAAAAGTTGACTGTATCTATAGTATCTGCAACTTTATTTACTATTATTTTTAATTTATCAATTCTTACTAAACATAATTTATTTAATTTATATAATATAAAAGATCTAAAAAAGGATTATTATTTTTATATGAATCACAAATTTGCTTTATATTTTTAAAAGATTTAATGAAAAGTTTTTATTTTGCTAGACTATTTATGCTAATGATATTTACCTAAAATATTTTTATCATAACTAAACTTTTATCAAATTTTGTGTTTGACTAAACCCTTGACTAAAATCTAAATTTTGACTAAATTTTTAGCAAATTACTAAATGATTAAATTGTTTTATAATATATAAATTATAAAATTTTATTTATTTATCTTTAATAAAGAATATATTATTATTTAATATTTATTAATTTTAATTTAAATCTTTTATTATTTATATTAATTAAATATATAATCAAAAAATATTACTAATTAATATTATAAATAAAAATTATTTATATGAGAAGTTTGCTAGGAAAATCAGATTCTGAGAATTTTTTTGACTAAAATTAAGATCTTTTTATATTTAATCTAATAATATCAAAATTAAATATAATAAAAATCAAAATTTCATTAAAATATTTTTCTATTAAACTTTCCATATAGTAAAAAAAAATATAATAAATAATATTTTATTTAAAATTTTAAAATTTATAGTAAAATAAAATATTATTAAAAATTGTGAGTTAAAATCTATAAAAAATCTATAAAAATAAAGTTTCAGCATTTTGGCATTTTAATTATTAAAGATTAAATAGTTTTAGTTTTATCATATGACTAAATATTTCAGTTTCATCCAGCATTATTAATCTATGCTTAAAATTCATTTTTCTACTTTTCTAATAAAAGATTAGTATTCAATATTTTATTATACTAATATATTTTGAATTGCTTTTTACATATTATTTTTAGTAAAAACTGATTGAAAAACTAAAGCAACTTGTGGTAAAGAGTAGGATATTAGATTTATACTAAACATAATTTGTATTTAATTAATAGTTTAACTTTCATTTAAATTTAATACATATTCTAATCACAAACCTTTTAGCTTAATAAAAAATATATTAATACTTTCAAAATTTGCAATTCTTATTTAAGTATAAAAAAGATCTACAATTGATTTTTAAAAATTCTAAAATTTGAATATTATTTATTATACTAATAAGTAGTTTAATTTTAATTTAAATGTATTTAGGATATCATAAGAATAAAATCTTTTTTAGTTAAATTTTGTAATATCATCTATCATTTTATATTTATATTTTATTCTTATTAATACTTTTAAAGTAATATTAAGTTTTGAATATATTTTTTACTTTTAAATATTTTAGACAAGATTTTGAATATAGAAAAATATGTTCATAACCTATTCAAAATTATCCAAAATCTCAATATTACTTTAAAGTATTTGAAAAATTAATAGTAAAATTATTAATAGTATATGAATTATTATTTGGTATTATTCTTTTAGTTTAAATTTTAAAATACTACACTTTACCATATCATCAAAATTTTTAGCATTTGCATTTTTTAAATATTAGTATATTTAATTCAGGAAATAATTACACTTAAAATGATTTTATTTATATAATTATCAAAAGGTTTCTATCTGATATATTATTTGAATTGTATAAGAATAAGTATTATTAAATTATATAATAATTAATATCTAGCTTTCATATTTCCTAATAAATTATTCTATAGTACTAAAATAATTTAACAAGAATTTTTTCTTTAACCTTTCACTTTTCATATTTTCATAGTATCAGTTTAAAATTAATATTCTAATAAACTTCTATTCATGTTGCATTATTATAGATGATAAATATTTCATTGATATAAAATTTGTAAAACAAATTTTTCTTATAATAATTTATTATTATAGTTTGCTTTCTTATTATAATATCTTTTATCTAATTTTAAATGCTAATCTATAATTAATAAAATTATTAATAATTTTATCTATTATTCTTTAATAAGATTTTTCGTATTATTTCATTATCTTACTCAGCCTTTACATTATAATATTTTTGTTACTTACAGACTAAATTCTGATACAAATTATTCTCTTTTTAATAAATTTATCTTGTAACTTTTTTATTTAATTTATTAAGATTCTTTAGTTATTATTAAATATTCAGATAATTATCTATAATATTTTTTAAATTTTGTAATTATGATTATATTATCTTCAGATTATATTGATCTAAAGAATTCCTTTATATTAGAGAATTTTTTTTTTGATAAAATAGCTTTGATTCTATATCTCAATTTTTTCAACCTACTTTTTAGATTTTATTAATAATCTTTCTAAGCCAAAAATATATTTTTTCATATCTTATATATCTTTTTTAATTTGATATAGCTGATTTTTAAGCTAAATATTTTAGATTTTAATTTTATTTTTCCTTTTCTAAAATATTTTTAAAATACTCTATTCTTTATTAAGATTTTAAATTATATATTCACATTAAATATAATCTTATTTTAGTTGATTAATCCATTTTTTATTTTAGTAATTAATTTTTTTACCTTTAATTACAATACTTCTCAAAGGTAATAGTTATCTTTCTCTAACTTAGCTTTATACTCTTCACATATTCTCTTCTACTTTGAATGAGATTTATGAAATATCATGATTATAAAAAAGATTTAAAATAAGAGAACTGATTATTATTTATATTGATTTTCAAAAAGTACAAATTTTAAATAGATTTTAATACCTATTTGATTGCCTTTCAAAATACTGAGATAGTATAAAAAAGGCTTTTATTATTATTTTTATAATATATTACATATTTATCTTTACTATATCTAAATATATATTAGTATTAAGGTAGATTAATGCTATTATTTTTATAATAAATTACATATTTAATTACCTTATATATATACTATAAGGCAGGATAGGCTTTTTTTTATTATTTTATATAATGTTATCTACTTTAAGTATATAATATATACCATATATGTTTGAATACATATTAGTAATAGGATATTCTTCTTCTATAATTATATATAATATTTTAAAGATTGTAATTTAATTTTTATAATTAGTAACATTTTAATTAAAGATGATGTTTCAATTAGTTATAACAAGTGACAAATAAGTATCGTAATATTATACTAATTGCAATATTATTAAAATCAAATTGTAATAAAGTATTATAATATTACAACTAATTGCAATATTATTAAAAATTAAGTTGCAATAGAAGATGATAAGCATCACAATGTTGTAATATTATTTTTAATTTTAGTTAAAAAAGGTTATAGATAAAGGTAGTTCCCATAATTATTTTCAAATTTCAATTAAGTTACAACTTAATTGTATTATAAGAAAATTTAATTACGTTATAAGTTGCAATTTAATTGCACTATTTTTTAATTGTGATATTCATCTTTAGTTATAAAGTAACAAAATTAAGCGAATAGCTCAAAATAATAAAAGATAATAGAACAATAAAATATGCAAATAACTATAAGATAATATAAAGGATACAGAGTAATAAAAAATAAACAGATAGTATTAATCATAAAAAGATCACTAAGATTCAAAAATAAATAGATAACAAATTAACAAGTTTTAGCATAACAAGGCTATAGAATCCTATAAATTCACAACTAAATAATAATATTTTTCATAAGTAAGTAATAGTCTATAATAACTAGATAATAATACCCAATAATTATTTTAAAATTTATAATAAATTATTAAATATAAAAAGATGTTAGTAAAAAGAATGAAATCTGAAAATTTAGTTTCTAAGCTAATTTTAAATATGATTGTGATAAGTTAAGTGAATCTATAAAAATTATTTTTATCATAAATTTCTCACTTTCTTATTGATTATTACAAAATTTAGATATTTAACATTTATATTATTAATGATTATTTACTTAATCATTTTAAAAAATTTTATAAATCTTTAAAGAAATTATTATTATTTTTATTTAGAATATATATTACTATAAATAAATAAATATATATAATTTAAATAATATTATATTAAAAATATATAAATTATATATTTATAATAATTTTTTACCTTTGATTTTATTTGTAATATATTATGAAATATCATGTTAAAAAATAATTAGTTTATATATATAAGAGATTTATCTCTTAAACTGTAAAGCAGATAAAATTTGCTTGCAAACTTCAAAAAATAAAAGTATTAATTTCTTAATAAAATATGAAAGATTAATTATAAAATTATAGTTTAATATTTATTTATTAGAAAATATTTGAAGTTTATTAAGTTTTTTAAGCTTTAGAAAATTTATTATGAATTAATTGAATCATTTTACTATAATAAAAGTCAAATTTCTTAATAAATTATAAAAGTTATAATAATTAAAATTATAAATTTTGTTGTAAAGATCAATATGAACTTTTTTTTGAAATTATTCGTTAATTAACGGATGACCAATAAAAATCGTTTTTTAATTTTCAAGTTAAGATCTACCTGTCATACTTAATTTTAAAAAAAGATAATTAGGGTAAAGAAGAATTTATAAAAGAACAAATCAAAATTTTCCATAAGAATCATAACACAAACAATACGAAATCATTAATTTGATAATAAATATTCTTTATCAAAACAATGCTTTATAAAAAAAACATAATATTAGTAAATAAATAATAAGTAATATAGAATAATGAAAATCAAATTACAATGTCATCTGATAAAAAATTAAAAAGGGATGAATGATTAACATAAAAATTTAGATTCAACCCTTCATATGCAAACACGAATTGTTTCATGTTGCACTGCTTTTGCATACCTTTCTCTAACATTCGTTCATATTATGATACGGAAATCTATCCGTAACCACTACATATTCGGACTTAATGAAGTATAGCACAGCAGATAATAAAATTTAACTCCAATGATACGATCGAACTTTCAGAACTTTGAACAGTTTGATCTTTTGATTTATGATAAAAAGAAAATACGATAATTTATTTTCTTTCTTATTTGGGATATTAAGAAGAAACTTTTACCTTTAAGTAACCTTTATTAAAAAAAAAAAAAAAAAAGGAATGCAAATCGTTCAATGGTATTAGTTTGGTTTACATTATTTACATTAAAAAAATTTAAAATTAAAGTACGTTATGTATTATTTGGTGTGAAACAAACCACAAAAAAAATTTTTTTTTCTGATTATCGATACTTTGTTGTAAAAGGGGTTTGTCAATTTTTTTTTTTTTTGTAGGATCAAAAAAATTAAGGTGCAAACATTTTTGTATAAATATGTGTGCTTCAAAGCTTGGAAAAAAAAAACCCATTCCCTTTTTACACAGCCGAAAATAAAAAAAAAATAATTTAGGAAACATATCTCTTTTCTTTTATAATCAATAAAAGAATTTCTCTCGAGTTCAAATATGTCACCACTTGAACCTTTTTCCAATCAATCTGTTGATTCATCAACCGAAGAAATTGTAAATGATGAAGTAACATCATTAAATTATCAAAGGAAACCTTTTACAAAAGAAGCGACGATTTTCACAAAGGACAACGTACCAACGATCCTTGAGATTAGAAAAAACATCCCTTCAAAATATTTTAATCCATCAATTAAAAGATCATTTCAATATGTAGCATGGGATCTAATAATCGTATCAATACTATTCTTGACATTCTACCAATTAAATTCAATCACATCTATCCCTTCGATTATAAAAAATTTTGTCTTGTTGCCATCATATACTTTCGCTCAAGGTACTATGTTTTGGGCCATATTTGTTTTAGGTCATGATTGTGGTCATGGTAGTTTTAGTCGATACCCTTTATTAAATGATATAGTCGGTACATTCTTACATACATTAATTCTCGTCCCTTATACTACGTGGAAACTGAGCCATCGTCATCATCATAAAAATACCGGCAATATCGATAAAGATGAGGTGTTTCATCCCGTCAGAAAAGTCGAAGCCGCTAAAATGAGCGGTAATGATGCTGAAACGAAAATTATACCTTATTTTGGATTTGGCGTGGGTTGGTTGGTTTATTTGATACAAGGTTACGGACCAAGAGCCGTTTCTCACATAAACCCTTTTCATCCTTTATTTCGTAAAAATCATTTGGCAGCGACAATTTCTGTATCAACAGTTGTTATCAATTTATCATTCTTAATTTACTTGTCTAGTATTTTTGGTACCTTTTCGATTATAAAATATTATTTTCTTTCTTGGGTCGTGTTTGCTAGTTGGTTGGTAATAACAACTTTTCTTCATCATCATGGCGTTGAAGAAAATTTGAAATTACCTTGGTTCTCAAATGATCAATGGAATTACGTCGTCGGTAACCTTTCATCGGTAGACCGGGATTACGGTATGTTACATGAGGTGACCCATTCCATTGGTACTCATCAAGTTCATCATCTTTTCCCCGCAATACCTCATTATTATCTTAAAGAAGCCACATCATCATTTCAACAAAAATATCCTCATTTTATACGTGAATCAAAAGAACCTATCATGAAAACTTTTATTGATATGTTTAACGTTTGGAGATCACAATTTCTTGTCAATAATGATACCAAAATCTTCATCTATCAAAAAGAAGAAAGAAAAGAAAGAAAGTAAATCATCTAACAATTATATAGATTATAACTAAAATAACATTGAATTTCTTAATAATATTACTTTTGAAATGTTTGTGTATGTATGTACAATTGAAAATATTATGCCGGTGGAAAAAAATTTGCAAAAAGTACAATTCCACTTCCACCATATAAAATAAAATAAACCAACATTCCATATCCTAATAACTTATCCCATCTGTTTGCGTCTTTGGATAGTGATTTAAGAAATAAATTGGTGACAAACCAATAAACTATAGGTTGTGAGGAGAAAAACCTCGTAATTACTTGTACATGCATAACTGTGATTGAGTATACTAATAAGACTGCCCATAAATAAATGAATGGTAATAATTCATGCGTTCTGTAATAAGGTGACGATGAAGACTCTAAAGTAGTCTCGGATCGTTGTTGTAATCCCAGTGTTAATATCCTTTTGAGATCAAATTTAGAATAACTATATATTCCATAGAATGATAAAAATATCATTGGGGACGCTAACAAAAAATTTGGAATTTGTTTAACTTCATAATATTTTAAAAATCCACCATTCCTACAAAAGAATTTTCATATTTTATTAAAACATTTTTCTTTTAAAAAAAAAATCTCTCATCATAACAACTTACCAATAAAAGGATTGAACAAAGGAATATAACAATGGTATTGTATCATTACACCATGGTCTTCGTGGTAAATATAAAATGCAATAGTGATAATACCCATAACTTTGAAACATTAAAAATCCAAGGAGAACTATAATACTCAAAATTATAGTCTTTAGCAACCTTATAAATATAACCTGAAAATGATCAAAACTAATTTAGTTTGTTAACCTTCCATTTTGTCTAAAATCATCAATGTCCTTATACTTACCTTTCCGTTAATCCTGTTTATATCTTTAATTAAGAATTTGTACACGAAAAATCCAACCTGAGTGATTCCATTCGATCTTGTGAATGAAGATAAACTCCAAATAAAAGCTGCACTCCATGATTTTCCCTCATAAAACAATCTCATACCAAAGAAATTTAAGAGTGCAAATAAACTTTCAGTGTACATTGCCGACATAAACATGCCAGATGGTGTCAATATGTAAAATATTGATGTTACTAATGCATATTGTTCATTATTATTAAATATTAAAAGACTTAATCTATCAAAATAAAATGACAATTAGTAAATACTAAAATTTCATATAATTAAATTAAATTGATTTAACTCACTTGTATAAATTAATTGACGCCAAAATAAAAGAAATGTTAACTATTAAAACTCCCGATAAGAGTAATATCTGCTTATATGTTAAAAAATATCCCAAAGGTAAAAATACTATGATCAAATATCAAAAGAGAATTAGTTTGGGACTCCGTTAAAAAATAAATAAATCAATCCTGATCTTTTTTTTGACTTACCTGAATTACTTAAACCTCTAGCTAAAAGTGGTAATAATGGAAAGAATGCGTGTTCCTGTTCATAAATGTATCCCTCTTCACTCAGATGTATAAAGTAAAAAGAATCCCATCTTAAAAATGCTTTAAAACTAACATTAAATATTTTTTGTACTATTGATAACTCTTGACCTTCTAATATCGTATCTACTGATGAATCATAATCATCTACTATAAGAGTTGATATTAATGCTATTATCCACGTTAAAAGTCGTGAAATTATTGAAAATTTTAGTATTAAATAAATATGTTTATTATTGTATCTGTCATAAGTAAAAGATTTGACCGTTTGAGAGTTTTGTGGGTCCATGTTAAAAAGAATTTAAGACCGTGTTTTAAATTAAACCGAACAGTGTTTAAGCAATGGTATCAATCACGTGATTATAATTAAATTACATCACGTGATAGATCAATCGGTCTCTCGGGTAAATCATTCGTGATTTTATCCGATAGCATATTACGATATCACTGAGCAACTAATAATAATTTATTTATTATTCCAATCCTTACTTCCCACTCAATTAATTAAATCTGTATGTAATCGCTGCTTGAATATTTTTGGAAACAATCAATAATTTTCATATGAATATTTATTATATTTATTTGATTGGAACCCAAGTTTGTAACATTGCATTTAAAATTAACTGTATTTGTACTAACATTCTTAACATTATAAGACCCCGGCAAATAAAAATTTTAAGATTCTTTTAAATGAATTGGTTTTTTTTTTTTTTTTTTTTTTTTTTTTTTTTTTTTAATAAATACATAAACGAGAAAATTTTATTATCTATATATATAATTTAATTTAAATTTTAAATCTAATTTTTACTTCGTGCATCAATAATACAACACCAACAAATTGGAAATTTTAGGCTATCGACGCCTCACGTATTTTTTTTTATCATTTGGAAGCGTATTCAAAGCCTCTCGAGCAGCATTTCTAGTGATTCTCCTCGTTGGCTTTTGATAGCGCCTTCTATCATTAATCGGACGAGCTCTTCGAGGAGCAACTTCTTCTTCATCTTTGGTCTCTCCTCTCTCCCTTTGCCTCCTTTCCCTCTTTGCTCTCCTTATACTATAGGAAGATGATGAAAGTTCACCCTTGTGTTCTCGGCGTCTTTTCTTCCTATTTTCTATACTTGTAACTTTTTCAGGTGTATCATTCATCAGTTCGTCAGTATCTTCTTCAATATCATCAACTTCATCAACTTCATCAACTGCATCAACTGTCATATGCGTTGGCGGATGCTCACTCTCCGATTCAGATTCTGATGATGGCATTGTTAAAAAAGTAGTTTTTGATTTTGATCTTGACTTTAATTTTGATACCGAAGAGGATACTTTTGTATTAAATTTTTTAGATGAAGGTTTACGAGCAGATTTCGAAGAGGAACCTTGTGATTGCTCCGTTAAATCATGTATTATATCGTCTTTTTCAGTACATAAAGTTACATCAGTTACATCAACACGTTCATTTTGTTTGACACTTTTAATAAATATACCATCAGCGGGTTCCTTTGGTTTGTCACTTGAAACTTTGACGTTCGTTTGCATCGACGGAATTATAGACCGATTCCATGACACATTCAACCCAGGTTGTAGTGGAGGTATGACTTGATCAGACTTTGAAAAAGGAAGCTCTGATGAAACTTTCGCAGGCTTTGAGTAATCAGGATATGATACCGTTGGTACTAGCGGGGGCAACGTTATAGATCCCCTTTGTAAATTTTGCTCTGTAGGCTTCATCGACATCGACGTCAACGTCGATGATGATGTGAACATTCTTCCCGAAGATTCGGTTGATGACTTGGAAAATGATGACTGTGGTAATCGTGTAGCGGTTCCTACTTGTGATTGTGAAGATGATTTGGATGGTAATGACGTTGTTGTTCGTGGTATTTTCGTCCACACAGTCGACAGGGTTTCATTCGTTTTGTTCGTTGCGTAATGCGAAGGAACAGTATCCCTACTATCCCTTATCTGTGAAAGTTGCATGTTTTCAAAAAGTTCTTGTCTCGCTTTCATACTAATTGGATACGTTGCGATTGGCCGATACAGGGGAGGGCCATCCTCAAAGACCCCCAATTCCTGTATGGTTGGTAACCGCATACTTCCATTCTCATAATTATCTGAGCCCTGAACAAATGATTCTGGTTGTTGTTGATGTTCCTTTTCTAGAAGAAAGAATTAAAAGATAATGAAACTTACAGTTAGACACACAAGTAACGAAAGGTAACGAATGCTTCGATGATGGAGGATTATCCTCATACGCACCCAATTCCTGCATTGCTGGCACGTGATCATTATCTTTATTCTCCTCATTATTTTCAGAGTCTTGAACGAGATTTTCTGGTTGCGGTTGCCGATCATTTACTAGAAGAATAACGAACACAACGGTTAGAGACTTGAGTGATCAAAGATGACGCTTTCTAAATTTAAGTAAAATAGAAAAGAATCTTTATAATGTTCTCACCATGTTGTTCTGTGACTTTCGTAGCTTGTTCCGTGGTAGCTCGTTGTTCCGAGTCTTTCATAGCTTGTTGTGCTGGGACTTTCATATTCCACCTCTCTCTATTATTGATGATACTTTGAGGGGG
Source organism: Funneliformis caledonium (assembly GCA_910591825.1). Classification (NCBI taxonomy): domain Eukaryota; kingdom Fungi; phylum Glomeromycota; class Glomeromycetes; order Glomerales; family Glomeraceae; genus Funneliformis; species Funneliformis caledonium. The sequence continues at coordinate 10,797 of CAJVPQ010001612.1, forward strand.
TTTCGGCTGTATTTTTCTAAGTTTATTGTGTCTCCGTGTTACAGACACTTTATCTATAGAGTCCTTCGAATCTCTTAAATTAAGTAATAGGTCATTATTTGCTTGTATTTTGTCAGTATTTTGCCCTTCGCCTTCTCTTAGACAAGCCATCAAGCTAGCAAGTTCTAATTCTTCTGGTAATTTGCCCTTTGCAAGCTTCTGTATTTCAGACTCTACTTCAGTATTTTCAATATTTCCTGAAGATCCTGAATTAGAAGAAACTTTATCTATGCTAAAAGGAAGTCCAGAATCAACGGTACTAGAAGAGACTTCATTGGGGTTAGACAAATTTCCATTGCGACTACTAGAAGAAATTATGGTGAGTTCAGAAGTAACCGTGGCGATCTCAGAAGAAATTCCGGCGGGGCCAAAAGAAATTCCAGCGGGATCAAAAGAAATTCCAGTGGGTTTATTAGAAGAAGAACCACTGGGGCTGGAAGAAGTTCCGGTGGGGTTAATAGTAGGATTATAAAAATTTCCCGAGGTATCGTAAGGCATTCCGGCGGGCTTATAAGGCATTGCAACGGGCGTCATTTTAAAAGCGATGGGTTTAGAAGATAAAGGTATATATGAAATGATAGGTCTAGAATAGGATTTTGTTCTGGACTTTGAAGAATATTTCGAGGAGCCAGAAGCTTTCGTGGGTCTAAAAGAAGTTGATGAAGATTTGGGGGGATTAGAGGAAACCTTAACAGGGTCGGTGGAAATTTTAAAGGGGATTGGGGAAATTTCAACGGGATTAGAGGAGACTGCAACGGGATTAGATGATCCCTCAACGGGATTAGAGGTGCCTTCGACGGTGTTAGAGGAAACTTCAACAGGGTTAGAGGAATCTTTAACGGTGATAGAGGGAACTTCAACAGGGTTAGAAGAAACATCATCGGGTAGCAAGGAAACCTCAACTGGGATATCAGGTATTTCAGGTATTGAGGAAACTTTGACCGGGATAATGGCATCATCAGGTATAGTGAAAACTTCAGGTACAACGGAAACTTCAACCGTGTCAAAAGAACTATCGGAGGGACTAGAAGAACCCTTCATGGTGCTACAAGAAGAATCCGAACTATCTGATATAACAATAATATTTATGGGTTCATTTGGAACGTCCGCGGAATCAGAAGAGTCCTCATCGGGGTTGGAAGGAACTTCAATGGGATTGGAAGAGTCGACGTTGTGAATAGGAGACGTTGACGTGGTAGTATTCGAAAGGCCAGCATCGGAAGAAACCGTAACATCGGAATCATTTTGGGGTTCGACGATAGGGGATAACTCCGTACTGAAGAAAAAATAAGCATTAGGTAAGTATTCGTTATTTGAATGAAAGTTCCACTTTAGAATGAGAATATGAAGAAAACCTAGTGTCATGCGTCACGTCATAAAGTCGTAGCTGTTCTTTTAATTGAGGGTCTTTAATGGCACTATAATATACGGTTTCCATACGGCTAGAACGACTTCTTATTACTTCTTGTCCGGGAGGTGGACCTCTCTTTTTACCTGGCTTACCAGGTTCACACGGTCGCTCAACCTTTAGACAATACGTACAAGGAATTTCACCTGAACACTTAATCTTTCGTCTTTGGCAATTTTGGCATGCCGTTGTTACCTTAAGACGAGAGTTACCATTGTTCTTTTTAGTCATATTAAAAAGAGCTTTATGTATATATATATGTATTGGAAAGAGTAAGTGTATAAAAAAAAAAAAAAAAAAAAAAAAGGTTCACCGTATAAATTATTTTTCAAGAAAAAAAGGGGGGTTTTAAAGTTTGAAGAAACCTCCTAACAAAAAGTGCGAGCCAAATAGTGATAAAGCACCGTTTCAAAAAAAAAAAAAAATATTCAAAGGAGACTTCCAAAAGAAAACAAATTTTAATTTTTTTTTTTTTCCTTTTTCGTAAGAAAAAAAAAAAAAGATAACCAAAGGTATCTTTTTGAAACTATTTTGAAGGTAACACAGCAAAGACTTTTGGGAGTGAGAGTTTTATATATAGAGAAATTTTTTAAGTTTAAGAGAAAGGGTTGGAAAGAAAAAAGATCATTAAGAGCGGAAAAATCTCGGACTTGCTCGGAAAAACCTTGCTATACCCAATATCAATAGTATATATAGTTCAATCTTGGTTTAGTGAGTCAATACGCCTTACATCCTTGCACTACACTCAAACAGGAAATCCGATTAGCGAATTAGGAGATACGAGCCATACACAACATCATTTATTGCAGATTATTTTGGTTGTACGACCAAACTTTTGATAACAACGAACGACCAAAATTTCGTTCGAATCGGAAGGGTCGGCAGGCTTCTCTTTTTTTTTTTATTTATTTTTTTTTTTCTTTCTGAACAAATTTTTTTTTTTTCAGGTTTTATCTGACACTGGAATAACATCTATTGGCTCAAAAAAAAAATTTTTTTTCTTGGGGATTTTTTTTTAAAGTTTGGCTCATGCATGTGTAGTAATAGTCATCATCATCATCATTACAAAAAGATTTATAAGAAAAAAAATCGTTTAATTGTGTGACGAAATGGAAAGGTTTCATTGAACGAGAGAAAAATTTTTTTAATTTATTCACACAATGTGGTTAATTATTATTATACGTATAGGCCCGTGACCATTTTGTCAAAAATTTTGGCTTTCTTTCTTTCAAGGTTTTGACGGTTTAATTGTCGCAGGAATAATAATATATGGGATTCTATTATGAAAAAAAAAGTACAATCTTTTCGAACTAGATTTGAATCCAGAATGTTGTTAGCATTCTTGTAAATTTCTCATGATAATTCGTCAATTTTATAATCATTATTATTCTTCATGAATTATCAAGCGAGATGATGTGAAAATTGGGAGTTGTACTTTAAAAAGTTTTACCAAAGGAGGGATTTATGTTACACGAAACTATAAAATAACTCTGAATGGAATGTTTGAATGAGTCAATTGTTCCTTCTTTTTTATAAAAAAAAAAAATGTATGCTATATAAAATGGTGTGAAAGAAAATATTCAGTCAAAGGACGATAAAAATCATCAATCCTAATACTATTCGATATCTCAATTACTTGACACAACGCAGAAATACGCCTTTTTTGTCAAATAACATTCGCATTTGGATTGTTTACCATGATATACGTTCGAATTTACTAATATTATTGAAGATCAATCGTCATATGTATCATGTATCTCTTAAATATTGATTACATTATCTAAGATGCATCCAACCACCTCACCAATAATTTGAACTTAATTATATGGTTTGTTTTTGATCCATTGAAATAACGAGACCAAAAATCGCCTAAAGAGCCGATTCATAAGTTTCACTTTTTTTTATTTATTTATTTTTTTTTTTTTCTCCTTTGAATCAGATTTTATTTTCATTTTTTTTTTTTTGCAAGCCTTTTTTTTTTTTTTTCAATGTTCTTTGACATTTCCTGTGATTCCATCCCTTGAAATTCTCATTTATTTGTAAAATAGACAATCATTTTTAATTTACCTTCTTTTGTGCATCTTAACTATATAAATTCATAAATAACCCAAAATTTGTGCAATCATGATTACATATTGTAGTAAACAATAATTAAAAAAGCTTTGTTTATCAAAATAAAAACAAACGCGGTGTACCATGTAAAATCTATTAATCACAGTTATTATCGCAGAATAACAATCTCTTCTTAAATAATTTTCGTATTGGATGTTCAAAAAAAGATAATGTTGAAAACTAGTATGGGAAAATGGGTTAAAAATAAAATTGGATATATTATCAAATAGGAGTTACAATAATTAAATAGTTAAATTAATTATTTATTTATTTATTTATTTTTCGAGAAAAACCTTTTTTGGGCGCTATAGTGCCGACAGTTTCACCGCTTGGAAATGAGTCCTTTCTTTTTTATGACTAATTAATTTGTCATTTTCCAAAGGAGATCCGAAAATACTAGAACATTTTCTTTCATAAGCCACAGAGACAACGTACTATTGGCGTCTAAATTAAATTATCTGGTTATCTGGAGAGTATAAACATTCCCAGTAATTATTATCATACGAGTTATTGGCCAATGAAAAGTACCTTTGATAGAAAGATTTTTGGATTCCATGTTTATTTCATTACTTATTCACATGCTTCTCGATACATAAAGGTTACACGATTACACGATGTTTTCAATTTCCTAAATTAATAAAACCTTTGTCAAATTTTAACCATTAAGGTAATTGTTAACGTTTCTAAAGACACGTCAGTAATTTTTTTTTTTTTGATAACTTACGTTGTTCCTTGTTCCTGAATAAAGAAAGGGGGGGATACTTCTCAAAAAACGATGATGTACATATACATGTACATGGTACAACACTCGAAATAGAATTTTTATAAACTGTCATTATATCTTTGTTTAGCATTAATAATGCATTTATTTTTTTTTGTGTAACAAATATAATGCAACATCGTAAAAATTATTATCCGCGCATCATTTATCATAATAGAAAGTTTGGATACCCCTGACGTAATTTCGATTTATTAAAGGGAAGTTTCGTACATAAATCCCACTATACATGATTTCCAAAGCACAATTGGGCAATCCTGCAAGAATTATTAAAATTAATAATCCGAAGCAGGAAAGCTAAATAATATTATTTAAATATGTCATCATTTCATTATTTTCGAATGTAACAACTAAAATGAAAGTCTCAGCAAGGGATTTCCCGTTTTAAAATTCAAATTGTGTTCTAATATTCGATACCGAATATATACTTGTGTACATTAATGAGATCCAAGTCCTTGGTTAAGTTCCTTTCGTCCTTTTTTTATTTCATTATAGATTTATTTATTTATTTTTTTACCTTTTTTTTTTAGGATTTTTCTTTCCCAGGTTTGTCCTCGATATTTGATATGAATTTCGATGTTTTTAATTTTTAGCATATCTAGACCTGATTCTTTTATAATTTAGGGGTAAATTTGTTGTTTAGTCTACGTGATATAAATTTTTAAGATCGTTGATTGAAAAAAAGATAAAAGATATTATTTACATCTATATCTACTTTTGCAAAAGGTAATGAAATATTTGAAAAAAAAAAAAAAAAATTTAAAAATTTTTAAAAAAGATAATGATCTAAAAATGGATTTTTTGACCATTCAAAAAAAAAAAATATGATTTTGTCAAAAATAAATGCTATTTTCATTTATGACTCAATGAAAATTTAAGACACTAGAACAAATAATACCTCTGACGAAAAATAATAATAAAAAGTGTCCATAGCGAGTTGTGTTTTGATCAAACTGATAATCAAATGGCGCATTAATGGCAAGTTTATGAACTGGTTCACATCACGTGTAAGCGTTATAAAATGGTGCATTTGGGTTAGTTAATTCTTTTTAAAAAAAAGTTGATTTCTTCGTTTAATCTATTAAACAAAAATAAAATCATATTAATAATTACCATATGTGTCGGTTGAACAACCCTTCTATTTCTTGCTTTTTATCTGCGGGTAATATCGGAACATCTTTTTCATTGGATACTTTAATTTATTATAATGAACACACACCTAAATTTGGCAGTTATTGTCCCTTTTGGTACCTCTTTTTTACTTTTATACCCCGAATTATGAAAAAGGAATATTCTTTTAAAGACAACTGTTCTTGGATTCATTCATCCCATTCAAGAGAAGGTAAATGGCTGAGGTTAGGTGATGCACTAAGTTTGTGTCACAAACAAAAAACTTTCAACTTTTCCATTTTTATTATGAATTGAGATGAAAAAAAAAATAAATTTGTCAAAAATACACACAATATATATATTTTTATTTACAAATATTTACATGCAAAATGAATTTATTAAAAAAAAATGTCGCATTGTCTGATTTTATTTTTTTTTTTTTAGACAAACAATGGGAATTTCATTTCAATTGACGACAATATAATAATAAATAAAAATTAGATTTTATTTTTTTAGACTTTTTTTTAGAAAAAAAAATTAATATCTAACTTCTTCGCATATTAAGAGTAGATCTCAAACATGTTAACTTCGGCTCATTCGGCACTTTTAAATATAGATTTACTATACATAATATTTTCAAATTTTGAATATCAGGATGATTTATTTAATGGTTTGCTTGTACATTCTTATTGGGCTTTGGTAACTTGTCAATTATAATTTTATAATCATTCAAAAAGATTTTTAAACATTATTGTGCGAATTCTCTTTTTCTTTTTCTCTTGCAATATTTTTTTTTTTTTTTTTTTTTTTGCAATTTTCACAAATTGCTAAATCTCTACTGTATCATATCTAGGCTATCATTGACAAATTATGGAAGAAACCGACTTGGAAATCTTATAATGTCTTCCAAAAGTTTATAAGAACACTTCGGAATTCTTCCACAACTTCATTTAATTATGGTCACTTTGTACAACAAATAACATTCGCTTCATATTCATCA
>CAJVPQ010001613.1:0-17240 GCA_910591825.1 Funneliformis caledonium
AGCGAAAGTTTGATGATCATCTAAATTTTTTTTTTGTATCATTGACATTTATAAATTTACAGGTGATCATGTATTGTGTTACATTATATTTCTGGAAAATTTGAGGGTAGTTATATAATAATTTTGGATGATCTCGGGCGGTCAGATACTTATGACCGCTACTGTATATATTGATATATTATTTATAATCTTTAATTATCAAAAATATACTAATTATATAATATTAAAAATTTATGATATGAATCATGGATTAGTAAATATACCTTTAAAAATATTTTTATTTTTTTAAAATATTTACTGATCAACATAATATTACCTTATTTATTAATCTTTAAATTTAAGTTTATTTTTAATATAAAATGCAATTTATCAATTAATATATTATCATATATAATAAATTTTTGTTCTATTATATCTAACTTTAATAAAAATAATAATAAAAAAAAATAATTACTTTCTTTCTATTGAATATATTTTTTAGAATAATATGAAAATAATGAATTTATATAAAAGGTATTTGATATTTAATAATAGAATTAAGCTGAATAGAAATATATTGTGACTAAAGAATTCAAAGTTAGTATTAATAGAAAGTTTATTTATATTTCCTTTTAATTCATAAATTCTAATTTTATATCTTAATCACTGAGAAAATTCAAATATTAAATATAAAAAAATTAGTTATTTAAAGTGATTAAATATGTAAATATTATATAAATTTGTAAATATTAAAAAAAAATAATTAATTCTTATAAAAAATAATTGTCTATTCATAAAAAATGACTGTTTTGCTTACAAAAAAAATAATGCATTTTTTAGATTATTATAATTATAATTAGAATTAAAATCATTAAATAAAGTTTAGAAAATACTTAATTTTTTATAAAATTATACAAATTTACTATAGATTAATACATTTTATTAAACATAGAATAAATGTTAAAAAAAGAGATCATATCATCAAAAAATTAATTTTTTTAAATAGTGAAAATTCTGAATTAAATGAGATGATCAGATTTAATTTCACTTAACAATTTTTTAAAAAAATTTTTGATTTGATTTTTTTTTTCTAAACTTATCTCATATATCACTCTTTATTTAGCATAACTATAATCATAGTCTTTTTAATACAAAATCAACTTTTAGCTTTTTAATATTTTAAAATAATTAAAAACTTTCTTACTATTAGAAATTAATCTATATTTTCTTTTATATCAAAAAGATAAATATAGACATTTTATAAAATCAAGTGAGTTTCTTATTTTTGATATTTATAATGTTTATTATATTTTTCTTTAAGTTTATTGGTCAAGCTTTCACTAATAAAATTAATAAAATTTATATTAAAAGATGTATAAATCAATATATCAACTGAATTATAGGTATGATTACTTTATAATAACTTTCTTGATCATTTATATAATCAAATTTTACACTTTATATAAACCATTCTTTTTAGTATTATATTTTATAATTAAATATAATATTAGAAAAAAGATATTTTTAAGAAATTCAAATTATATAGGACATAACTTTGATACTATTGATTCAAATACTTTTGCAGGCTTTTTTTCAGAAAACTACATAACTCTTAATAATTAAATATATTAACAATCTTGTCCTGATTTATATTTCACTATCATAAATATGTATATATATATATATATATTTTTAGATAAGTTAGCTGAATGTAATAGCAAATCAATTAAATCTACTTGAAGATTGTACAGATAATTCAATTAAAGTCATAATGGTATACTGTATTTGAGAAAAAAATAATCGTCGACACGTGACTTTTCGACGCAGTGGCTTAATTCACGCAAATACAGTATATACGTAATTTCACTATTTGTAAAGAGAAGCAAATTTGCAAATTTTGCAACAGAACCTCCTATATAACCCATCCTATGAAAATCAGTCCTAAAATTTGAAACTAGTTTTCTAAAACACTTGTTATACCATCTGAGTTCGTATTATAAATTATCTGAGTTTTTGATCATTTAATGTATTTATTTTTCCGTTCCTAATAAAAAATAGGTAAAAAAATAAAGTACGTAAGTAAAAAAGACAGAGCCTAGCCACGAAAGAATCCTTCAAAAAGAAAAAAAATTCACCCCACCACAAGACTCATATTATATAGTATTATTGGCTGAGCCAAATATTTGTTTATCAAAGAGACGTAAACAATTTAAACTAAAGATTTAAAAGTTCTTTATTATTAGATTATCAAGGTAGTAAACATTGCATTAATTATCAAGTTATTAAAATTTATCTTAAAATTATCGACAGTCGAAAAGTTATCAGACTAAGTTATCCTTTAAAGTAATCGATAGTATTTAGGAATCGTTTGATAGTATCAATAAAATTATATTAATAAAGTTTGAAGCGACATTTTAATGACTTTTTAAGATTATTCTTACTATATTGATGAAATGCAAAAATGGATAAGCTGAGTATTGTTACTATCCAATGACATTTGAGAAGAGATTGGTTATGGATAAATAATCCCAAATGGAACATTTTATTATTGACCATAAGAAACAGGATTTTTATGTGATAATAAACCGATGATGAAAATTGATTAATATTTAATGAATAAGACTATTAAAATATGCAATTTGCAAAAAACATCTAACTTCCCGATAATTGGTACCGAGGCATGCTGATTTTGATTGTTGATTTTTTCAGTCACTAATTGGCATAATTTTTTAACTTATTACTGTATATGCAAAATTTTCTTGATTTATAATCAAAACAAAAAAAGTAAAGTTTTCCGTACGCAGAAAATTACTACTTATAGAGGTGCAACGAGGAGTGTTCTCTATGTAGAATTTCAAATTCCTGAATCTCGGATCATCATACTAATTGTATCTGTTTCTATTTTAAGAATGATCTGGTCCGTAGTATTAGTTAAGCATTGACACACATTACAATATAGATATAATTTCGGAGCATTTACAGTAAATCTTCAATTTTGGAATAATTTTGTCATGGCCGAATTTTGGAGTAGTTTTTCTTCCGCACAAAATGTCGCATGATTGTTTATATTATGTCTGAAATTATTCACTGATTGTGATATGTTTCAGATCTTTTATTGTCACTAAGGCTTTTAGCTTTGTTTCCTTATATTATGTCAATATCAAATAATATTATATCAATAAACCCAAATCATCATTAAATTTATTATATGTAAAAGAAGATAAACGCGCATTGAATTAAATAACCGAATGTAGTATAGAATTCGAATTGACGCACATCAAGATTTAATGTCGTTCGTGACAAAATACCCGCTCGTTGATCGACTAAACAAACATATCTTACGTACTTCCATAACAGACTCATTCAATATTATTTCGATCTGTGCACTTTTTGGTTTTAAATGCAATTTAGGTATCAATCAATACATTTTTATTTTGTTGTGTACAGTAATTTACATTATCTTGCTGTGCAAATCTTAAAAAAAAAAAAACAGCTCATATTCGGCACAAAAAATTTCGGGAACCATTAAAAGCCGCACAATCATGACAGTTTTATTTTATCTTGTTCCATCTGCAATAATTATATATATATATATATTTTTTAAAAAAAATAAATTAACGCATATTATAACTTTATGGAATGTATTGTTTAGAAATGCTATTTCCGCCGTATGAGTTTTGAATTTTGAATTTATATTAAAAAAAAAAAAAGTTTGTTCTCGGTGAAGATAATAAAAATGATAAGAAAAGTAATTATATTTATGTATTTTATTTTTTATTTTTTGAACGGATAATCCAAATAAGGATTTTCTTTTAATGGTAATAATGAAATAAAAAATTTTCTCTTAAAAACGTTCATTTCTTGTCAAATGAAAGATAAATATTAACTTATTTATTTATTTATTATTATCATTTATTGGTTCAAATTTCTTTTATCTTTATAAATAATCTTAAAGTTAATGGATTGTTATTTCCTGAATTTAGTTCAATTGTTAAATTGTAAGATAACTTACTTTAAATGGAATCCTTTCATTTCAAAATTCAAGATAAATAAATCAAAGTTCTGAATTTAAGATAATTTGAACTTTTTTTCTTTCAGCAATTTAAAACCTTACTACAATTATTTCAATCGTAAAACCTTGAAAAAAAAATTTTAGACTTTAAATTATTACCAAATAACCTAAAAGGGATTAATAGATTCTAATAATGGATTCGAAGATTTCTTAAATCCTTGTTAAATACTATATTATATCGTGAAAAAAAATAAAACAAATAAAATCTTATTCAGGTTCCCAGGGACCGTGATGGATTTTCGCTTGGATTAGGATAAAGGAAACGATCATCTGCAAAGTGATACTGGTATCATTAGGTTGGTAATATCCCCTTATTTGGAATTACATAATAACATGTCACAGTTTTTTTTTTATTAAAAGAAAAAAAAAGTAATCGATCTTCGATTATTTCGGTCGATTTACATGTATGAGTAGGTAATTTTTTTTAATTATCTTCTCAATTTGTACGAATCATCAGCACTAGAATTCAAAGAATTGTTAAAATTTACCAACTAACATTCATAAGTACATAAGGCAAACATCAAAATGCATTCAGAAAGAAAATTTTATCTGATTTACTTCAATTTCGCTTAAATATATTTCCATTCATAAATTAAAGAATCAAACTCACGCATATGATGCGATCTTTGTTTGTACATCACATAACGCAAATAAGCGCTTCAAGTGTCACATCATACATAATTTTTCCAACTCTAATAAGATACAGTATTTATAATTTCCGAAGCAAAACAAACTGATATGATGAACAATATATTGATATACCTTAATTAGTAATAAGTATCCATAAAAGGAAGCCGATATCTTAAAAAACCTTTGATAATTTGTAATAAATGTAATAAACAAATTTGTATTATTAACCAAAAATATATAAATTAATAATCGATCTTCATACGTCATAGCTTACATTATTTGCTCTTGAAAAGGAAAGTAAATAGGTACTGGATCTTTTATTTGGCAAATCTAAGAATTTCCTTAATGAGGGGGAGGTTGCATACTTTCTAAATGCGGCGAACAGAAGTTAAATAGAACAACATGATCGAAATGTCAAGAAATTACGAAACGTGCATTGACGATTGATTCATAATAGAAAATCCTTGATATATTTATTACAAGATATTACAATCAAAGATTAACTTTTTGTCATCCGCTGTCCCACATTCGTCAGTGGCGCAGTAACATACGCGCAATCGAATTTAAAACCACAAGTCGGTCAAACAATCAAAATCTAATTTTCATATAACCCCGGGATTTCATTATTTATTTGTGTTGAGAGCCATCTTTCAATCTTTCAAAGATCAAAAGGAATTAATTGTTTGTAACGAAAAAGTCGATCCTTTTGTCGCAGATCTCCCGAATCGAATGTCATGTTTGTCATACTCAACTCGTTGTGTCACATGGACGTCATCACGATTAAATGCCGGCCTTTTTTTTTTTTTTTTTTTAGCATGGAACCGTTTCACGAATTGAAAAAATTTTTTGCGCAGTTTCAAGGTCAAACGAAATAAATTGGGAGGTACGAGAAAATGGAAATTCATGAGATCACTCAAATTAATTTTTATTTAATAAAATAATTGTGTGATGAATAATTGATGCACTAGCCGCATGCAATTAATCAAATTAATAAAAGGGTTCCATTTTTAGAATGCGACGAACAGATTCTTTATTAAAACATTTAAAACAATAAGGAATTATTACAATGAGTTATGATATGATCAGTGATCGATATGACGCGTATCCGGATATAAAACGTGTTGGTAACCAATTTAGCAATTACGGAAAAACAAAAGAGAAATTAAGTCAACTCATATTAATCATCTTAAATGTTTGTAATACCATTGCCAGTATGAGAGAAGGTCAATGTTTAACTTACACATTAGATTACAGATTAGCAAGACGGATTGTTTTGATATGGCATTTAATTCGTACAAACCGTTTTCTTTGTCATAAAGGAAGGGACTCTGTACTAATCCTATTTCGCCATGTTTGTTTTATTATTTGCACTTTTGATAATCTAAACTATGAAAAATAAAATAATAATAAAATTATAAAATAAAATAAAATAAATTTATTGCATATTTTCGCACGTAATGTGTCAATACATTAGACAAGCACCAATCCATTAAAGGATCATTGAAGTATTGTTTACAAGTAAAGAACAATTATTATTTTTTTATTGATAATGATTACTTTCTTACCAAACATTTACCTGTTATACATGTCTTCTCACAGTAAAAGTGTAAATTTATTTGTTCTTTGTTCGAATATGCTTCTATGTGCAACCCGATTTACTCGATATGTTTAACGCGCAACTCATATTTTTGGGAGATTTTTAGCTTTAAACAATACAACTATTCAACCTTTTCTTTTTTCATTGTCATGATAAGATGCGGTAGATGAGGTAAACATCTAACGATGCTAATTTTAGGCTTGCTTGTGCCATTTTCCATTAACCGGTTCATTACATTTGACAAAGGAAATCTTTGTTAATTTTTTCTCGAAATCTCTTTTTTGTATCGGATGATGATTTCAAACATCACAATAAATCGTTACACTATTGTTGATCCGTCACGCAGTTCGGAAAATTTAAGTTTTAATTTTGGAAGAAATCAAAAATTTCTTTATGTTTTAATTTGGCAGTTGATACGCTGAAAAAATTCCGATGTTAACTAAATTTTTATTAGGTTAATCCCTTCAAAAACTTATTCCTGAACTATAAATGTTGAAAGAACGATATGCATAATAGAAAGAAACACAAGCTTTAAACTTTCTTTGTTCTTTTTTTTTTTGGTTAATATGGTTAAACAGATGTTCCATTAGATAATAAACAAATATCAACTGATTCGTTCAAGGAATATTTCCAAAAAGAAAAAACAAAAAATATTTGTATTGCCAAGCATACTTTCAATTCCCACGATACCCCGAAAAAATTTGATCCGGAAGAAAGAAATCTTAATCGGTTCAAAACAAAATGAAAAAAGGCAATTTTCCATATCATCTATATCATTTGCTTAAGATGCAAAGTTTAAAGAGTCCATTTACACCACATGTGATGCGACGCTACACTACTTTAATCGATATGTAAAATTGGCTTCTGTCAAGTTTTTTTTTAAAGTTACCGTAGTAAATCCGCACTTGTAACTACCCTTTGATTGGACTGCTGCGTCAAGTGTGTTCAACCCTTATTTTATTTTTTGAATCCGAACTTTAAAAAAAAAAAAATAAATAAAATAAAATAAAATAAAAATCATACATCTTACGGCAGCTAAAAAATGAGTGATCCCGAGTACAACCTCTGAGAGGTGCAAAACGAGTATGTAACAATTACCTAAAATTAAAATACTGGATGTTCATGGTACCACAAGGCATTTTATCAAAATACTTTTAAGATTTTTGGAAGATACAATTTTCTTAACATGGACTCAAAAAATTATTAGATTTATTGATTTTCAACAATTTCAACCCATGCGACAAACATGTAAAACAAATATTACCTCAATATGTCTGCCATGTGGTAAACATTGACTCACATTTCTTTGTTCTTCTGTGAGATTGTAAGATTGTAAGATTGTAAAAAAAAAAAAAAAAAAAAAAAAAAAAAGAAATTTAACACTTCTTTGTTTCAATTTTTTTTTAAAAAAAAAAAAATAAAACACGTTTCACCGTCTTCTCTCTAATCAAAAGATAATCGTTAACTCACCCGTTTAATAAATTTCATTTATAACAGCTGCTCGCCAATGACCGAACCGATTGCAAAAGAATGTTCGTCAATAGTAAACAAAAAATAAAATAAAATAAAATAAAAAAAAATTTCCAATTGGATGTTTAAAAAAATTTCAAATTTTTTTTTACTCTGTCGATCTCAATTAATGCACATTAATTACATATTTGCATCAAAAAGCAATCGTGTGTTATACCAGTAAAGCTGGGTTTTATAAATTTTGATTTACTATAAAAAAAAAAAAAAACTCTGGCGTGTGTGTGACTTGATTCTTATAAATAATTGTGAAAATTATTTTTTGACGATTTATTCCTCCATTTTTCTTTTAAAAAAAAAAAAAAGTGGCCGTGCACGAGATATCATTTCAACGGGGCTCTTCTCTTTACTTCCTCCTTTTATTGTCCATGACGGTTAAGCTCTTTTAACCTCCTTTAACCAAATACTTTTTTTTTGCATTTTATATTTTTTTTTTTTTTTTTTCTTGTTGCTCTCTCTTCTAGGCTCTTCAACACGGCCCTAAAAAAAAGTCGATTTACTTTTTTTAACGTCTCAATCACGCTTTTTTTTTTTTTTAATTGAATCGAAAGGATTTGATACGATATTGAAAATTATTTTCTTGTTTCATTCTTGATTATAATTTAACGACCCATTATTTATTTTTCACCGTTAAATCGAACGATTAGCAAAGATTACTGCGGCTTCTTTAAAAACAAACAATGATCACACCTTTAAATTGGTGCTAAACGATAATTAATAAAAAAAAAAAATCATCAAAAAAAAAATTCTTGCCACATAAAAAAAAATTTATCTCTTCCTATTTTTTTCCTTCGAAACAAAAGAAGTTGCACATTGAATGTCTTGCTAGCTTTTTTATTAAAAAAAAAAAAAAAAAAAAAAAAGATAAAAAAACAACCGCCAAAAAAGGTTATAGTGATTAGATTCTCCCACAACCATCCCAGAAAAAAAAAAATCCTCCCTATTTCTTATTTATTATAAATACTTTTTTTTTTGCAATTTTACCACCCTTTTTGTCATATACATTTTTTCTTTTTCTTTGTTAATATATTTTCATTTGTCAAATAGTTCAATTTTTTTTTCCTTTCCTCCTTTTTGCATTATTTATATAGATAACAAAAGTATTATTTTATTACCCACAAAAAGAAAAAAAAAAACTTCATTTATCCATTATATAGAAATATTCCAGTCCAGTACAGTAAAAAAAAAAATACTAGCATATAGTTAAAAAACTTCAAAAACTACAAAAATATATATATTTATATTTTTTTATAAAAAAAAGAAAGAAAATGAGTCTATTCATCTTGGACGATATGATTACTGACGAATCGGAAACTCATGAGAACAAACGTGTAAAAATCACAACGGCCTGTGATACCTGTCGTAGAAGAAAAGTCAAATGTGATGGAGCATCACCCTGCGCTAATTGTACACGAGGAGGTCTGGATCTTTTATTATTGTCACTTGTACTTTTATTTGTCGACAACGTGCAATTGTTTGACGCGTTACATGGCTAACGTTATAAACATAAACTGACCTTTTTGTTAAAATTATCTTTTTTTAGCCTATACATGCACATTTAGTGATGCATCTACAAAGAGACCGCGAGGACCTCCAAAGGGTTTCGTGGCCTTAATCGAAGACAGACTTCACACCATAGAATCCCTTTTGGTGAATCTTGTTAACAAGGATAATATTATTGAAAACAATAAGGAAATAAAAAGAGAAAGAGATATCTCTATCAACGAGGAGTCCAACCAACGACAAAATTTTTCGACCTTTAAAGTGCGTCAATATTCCCCGACGAATGCTATCGCACCCGCTACACTATCATCGCCTCATTTATTCATTCCAACAACGCCTCCAGCAGATGCGAATCATGTTTCTAATCATTCCTCAAATTTAATCCCAGGATTTAGTGAAGATCTTGGTAGTGATGATGAGGACATACTTCTTAATAATTTGGTCACTCCAAATCCTGCAAACAGTTTACATACTGGTTCATTTGCATTTCTAATACCAAACAATCAACAAAACGTTATGGGTGGTTCTTACGTTGATCCTCCTTTACCATCTACAATTCCACAGTTCTCGGATCCACCTTCTAACATTTCAAAACAATTGTTGGAGAGATATTTTAACTATTTTCACCCTTATTTTCCTATTATCAATCGTGGACAATTTTTTAAAATGGTGTCTTGCCCTAATGTTGAGGAACGACCCTCCCCGTTACTGCTTAATGCCATTTATGCTGTTGGTGCGATGTTCCCTCCCACGCTCCAAGATTTTCATTCTTCGACATTTTATGATCGCGCAAAAAGTGAGTTACAGGAAATATGTTCCCCTTCACCTATCATTCTCTTTCTAACTTCTTTTTTTATGACTTGTTAGATTTGCTAGATAATTTTATCGATGTACCAAGATTGTCAACTGTTCAGGCTTTAGCATTGCTATGCATGGTTGACCAGGGTAAACCATCG
Source organism: Funneliformis caledonium (assembly GCA_910591825.1). Lineage (NCBI taxonomy): Eukaryota > Fungi > Glomeromycota > Glomeromycetes > Glomerales > Glomeraceae > Funneliformis > Funneliformis caledonium. Next base: position 10,265 of record CAJVPQ010001613.1, read on the forward strand.
TCTTATAGGCCACAAACCTATTCATCGATGGCCATCAGGATGGCACAGAGCATGGGGTTAAATCGTAGGAACGGTGCTGTTTATCAGGGAAAAGGTCGTCATACTAAGAAATTAGTTTGGTGGGGTTGTTTTATTTTGGACAGACTTAATAGTCTTGCTAACGGTGATCCGTTAACCATAAATGACAAGATATGTGATATTGAGTTCCCTTTACCGGATGAAGTAGATGATCTAGATGATGATAATCTTACACAACCTCAACGTCATTCATCGCAAAAAAGTTCCGAACAACAAAATATAGCGCCAACATATAGTTCATCATACGCGCAGCAGACAAACATTTTCGTTAGTTTTGCCCGGTTGGCAAGAATTATTGGACAGATTGTTGAGCATTTGCAATCCACTTCATGCATTGGTATGCCGGCATCCTGGACTCATCATGTGATGGTCAATACTTTTGAAGTTTCCCTTTTAAATTGGCTCAGAGAATTACCGCCATTTTTGCAGTATGCCCCCTCTCCACATGACATGCCGCTACCTGGCCACATCGCTTCATTACACATGCATCATCAAACTTTATTCTTGATGCTTCATTACCCTTACATTGTATCTCATCATTCTCGTTCACCTCATGCGCGCATGTCTAAAACCTTCATCAAATCACTTAATGCTTGTAGTAAGGCTGCTAGTGTAATCACTCATATCGGTGGTAAGTAATATTCACTTTATTCCTAATTTGTAGAACGATGTTAAATATGCTTGTCATGATTATAATATTGATTTAATCTTTTTTTACATATATATATTTATATAGTCGAAGCTCTAAATAATGTTTACGTGTGCATAACTTTCCCGACAATGTTTTATAGTTTAACAAAGGCTGCAAAGGTTCATGCTATTAACCTTGTCTCACCACATCGCGGTTTTGCAATAAATGCATACAGAAATGTTGTAAAAACAATTAAAATCTGTCGATTCTACGAACAGAACAATATCATGACCGAATTAGCGAGTCAAACGATTGCAAGCTTGGAAAGCGTTTTGATGTCGCATCAAGATAAATTCTCTAATCAAGAAACGATTGAAATTTCGAGCGTGTCACCTGCCATTGCTGTTTCGGGTTCAATGACATCTCCAACACACATTAAAATATCACCTACCATGGCGAATCAAATGTTTCATTCGGGATCATCATTATCAAAACAAATGCAACCGATAACTTCTAATGATCTAAAGAGGGACGCTTCCTCAACTAATATTCAACAGCATACGTCGAACTTTACTTTTGTTCAAAATCAGGGTGGAGCAGGGATGCAACAGTATATTCCGGTGAACCAAATCTTTGATTCGTTCGAAATGCAAATGCAACCGTCTTCAATGATGATGACACCATGCGGAACCGAGATGACATCACATGAACCATATTGGGATCTTGGAATGGACCTCACAGGGCAACAAAACATGGTCGGCGGATTCAACAATCATTCATACAACAATGTAACGCCCACAATTCCCATTCCTGCAGCTTCTTCAACCACATCCACCCCAGCCTTATCTACTACAACTGTGGCAACTGCCGCCGATTATTTCTCTAATCATCAACAGCAGCAACAACGATCACCACAGCAACAGACCCCGCTCCAAGTTTCTTCGCCAATTCCAGTGTATGCTGCAGCTACGACCAATGAAACTCAACCAAGGTCTAACCAAATGTCTCTAAATTCCATCGAACAAGATAATGATTCAGAATCAAATCTGATGAATGAAAATCTGAGCAATGTCGAATTACAAAATATTCATCCCACACAAAGGTATGTGTTTACGGGTATAGGTGGCAATAATTCCTCAATCGCAAATGCAAACGGTAGTGGTAGTTTTGTTATTGAGGAAGAAAATATCTATGGTCATTTATCTACCTCAAATGAGACTCATCAGAGAATTTTCAACAAGATCCCTGGACGAATGATAAAGAAAGAAGATGAAGAAGAAGCCGGTCAAGTCATCGCTACTGGTAGCGATTCACCAAATAAAGATGCTATAAGTGTTTTGTCCCGGCGTTTGAGTGGTCATTGTTGCGTTACACCTGCCTTTAACGATTTGAAATTCGGCGGCAACGTTGGATCCAATAGAAATGGTAATGATTATTCCTCGTTCGGATTTGAAAATAATCTTTGTCATATCGACGGTAACGTTTATAACAATTCAAGAGAAATGAAGGAAGTTAATGTCGGTTTTCATATTGGACTTTACTAAATGGTCTCAAGATCTTCTCACAACTTTTCAAAAAGTCCTCAAACGTCTTAATAATCAAGTTTATTATTATTCATCCTAATTATTTTTATCACTTTTTCGCCCCTACCCTTTCCCCTTTTTTTTCTTTTTGTATTTTACTTTATGGTATAGATATCTTGGCAATTTTATATATTTATTTATCTTTTCTATTTATATATTGATATAACATGGGATAGAATGTTGTGGTTTTTTATCTGGAAGGACTCGATGAGAATTGGATGAATGAGACGTATATGGACACTGGTGTCACAAATATTGCATTATCTTTTTTTAAGGACTCTATATATATATATGGCTACGAAAAAAAAAATATTTTTGGTCATTCCTCATTTTATATGCATACATGATATATTATTTATTCCAGCATTCAATTCCTTTTCACGAAAAATTATTTATTATATTTAGTTCATTTTCTTTTGCTGGTTCAAAAAAGAAAAGGAAAAAAAAAAATTTGAAACGAGAAAAATGTACATTCAACAATAAATAAATTTTTAAAAGATGAAAATATTTTTATTGAATATTATTATTTTTTTAGGTACTAAAATAAAATAAAATTTCTTTGATGTTTTTTAGATCGTAATTATAAATAACATTTAAATTCACGCGAGTGATTTCACAAATTTTTCTTTTTCTTTTTTTTTTTTTTTACAGAGAAAGGAATTGGTTATCTTGCATAATCTTCGAATACACACACCTTTCCTTGATAATCAGAAGCGTATGATGTTTGATCGTGCATATTAAAATATTGATACTGAATAATCACTTTCTTGCTGGCTGGTGATAAGGTCACTTTTGGAATTTTTCCTTTCTTTTGGGCGGCGGTTCAAAAAAAAAAAAATTAATCAAAATAAAAAGAAATTTTTGCGCAGTAACGGGTTGCGATCCGCAGCAAAATGAAAATGACGGACACATGTTTCATACATCACAAGTTTCCATATAAAATTCCAAAAATATTTTTTTTAATGTACCCAACCAAAAATGACAATTTTGATTGAACAAATATATATATATATATATTTATTTATTAGGTTCAATGAGAAGGAAGAGGGGGAAATGTTTCATTATAGAATATAGAAACAAAATGAAAAAGTTTTTTTTCTTTTTTTTTCCTTCCTTTCTCCTATAAAAAAAAAAGAGTTGCGTTTTTAGATGAAATCTGATATATCATATGGACTCGATTGGAAATGAACTGAACCTTGCGTTAAAAAAAAAAAAAAAAAAAAAAAGAATCTACCATAGATGCAAACTTTTTTAGCCACATACGCGCATCACACCACCGTTTAACGGTTAACCCCAGTAATAAAGTAAGAACAAAGCACCCTTACAGGCGGGCACTCTCTTAACGGATCCTTTCATTTTTTTTAGCATGCGGATTCTTATGAAGATATCTTTGACAATTAATTTCTCAATCTTCCAATTTATTTATCAAAATAACAGAAACATCCAACAAATCCCCTTTTTTTTATGAGCAATCTGAATCAAAATTGTCACTCATCAATTGCGGTTAATATAATATAATTCTTTTGATGAATCCTCATAATGCATATATTACTGCGCATTACAAAATGTTACATGATTAAAATCAATAAGAGGAAATCGCCGACGATAATCGATATATCACGATTTCAATCAATCGTTTTTCCAACGTCATTCTCATCTCTTCATCATCAAAACACGAGCAAAGATGATCAATCCTGGAGGTACAACTTTCAATCCTTTGCTTGATAATCTTATTCGACTATGAAACTGTTGTATGGCAAAATGATCTTTAAAATGAACAATTGCTTGAATGTACAATTATAAAAGCATCAGCTCGAATTCAGATGAGTGAATTTGATAAAATGGCAGAAAGTGAGATTTGGGGAAATGAGTGAGTTTTTTCTAAGAACCGTGATAATGAATTTTTTATAGTTTAACACCTTTCCCTGAATCGATTCAATCGATTCATATTCGTAAACAACATTAATTGAGCGGCAAAAATCGTAAAAAAGAGAGTATAATGAAAATTAAAAGTATTTTTTTTTTTTTTTTTCTGTTTATTGGTGACCGTACCCAAAACATCAAAAAAAAAAAATGTTACAAGTAAATTTTTTTTTTCTCACGTTTTATATATAAATGTAACATATTCCCATAATTGTTTCCTTATGTGCAAGGTTGGTCTACAATTAGTTAATCATCGTCTAAATTAGAACATCGATTAGTCAACAACCACAATAAAGTTCGTTTTGAATCTTCTTTTTTTTCACAATGATGCCGTTTCAAGCCTTATGGCTTGTTGCAGGGCTTGGAAAATCTTTTCCCATTAGAAAACAAATAAATAATTTTTTTTTTATTTTACGCAAGCCTGTTACCAGGATTACCTTTTTTTTTGCAGGGAAAATATGGGACTTTCCATTTTACGACTTATTTAAAAAGAGACGAGGTTTCAAGAAGAAGAAAAGAAAAAAAATGAAAGCAGAGAAATGAATTCGACGCGACGACGCGTACAAAAAGGTAATGTTTCAATGAAATTCCTAATCGCTTGAAAATGTATCATGTCAAGAATCACATCATTTGGGTAGTAGATTAATAGGGGAATTACAAGTTCAAAAAAGGGATTATGAATGAAAACCTAAAGTTCAAGTATCCGGTTCCCTTTCTAAACAAGGCTTAGGTAACAAATAATCAAAAATAAAATAAAAGAAAAAGTACATATCATGTAATAAAGTTTTAGATTATCGTTCTGGCTAAAAAAAAAAAAAAATTCAATCTCTTTGATGAGCTAAGCGATATATGGGTTCTTTCATTAAATGAATAGACAATGAAAAAATATTTGTCATATGCACCCTTTGCACATCGCATCAATCGTTTAATATTTTATCTTTTTTTTTTTTAAGAGTCGGCTGTGACTTTTAAGAGTTTTCATTCTTTCTTACCTTATTTTTATTTTTTTTTTGTATTTAAACTGAGAAGAGTTCAAAAAGAACATGTAGTAAGAATATATCGATCGATAAATAAAAAAAAAAAAAAAAATTTAAATAAAATAAAATTGGGGACCTCATTGAGCATTCATCATAAGCTTGTACCTGAATGGAAAAGTTTGTGATGGTTCAACAAATTGGTGTTTTGGCTTTTTTTATCATCATGAACGTTATCAATTTTCTCGATAAAGTTACAATCACTTAACCGAATCCTTTCCATAAAAAAATTTTAATTGAGAGTAATCATTTCCAAAACTTCGTTTAATATGTCCAGAAAAGGGTTAACCTCCGTTCAACGATGGGTTAACAAATGCAATGACCAAAAAAGAAAGATAACATGATAAAATTGTTTTTTTCTTGTGACTAGAACTGTAAAAAAATTGGGATCACAAAATAATAATTATAATTGTAATTATTACAATGATAATAATAATAATAATAATAATAATAATAATAAATAACAAATAACAAATAATAAATAAAAAAAAAAAAAAAAAAGGAAAACAGAATGTGATGAAATTTTTTCTCCCTTTAATTTTTATTTAAAAAAAGAAAAAATTGTCGCAATTCATTAAAAATAACCCTTGACATACTGTATACATGTGGGGGATTAATGTGATTTTCAAAACCAATCGATTTATTTTTCATCGGATCCAATTGAAACCATTGAAAAATTTTTAAAGCTTATTGAATTTTACATTTTTGGAGGTCAAATCACTTCAATTTGTTAGAAATAAATCGGGGAAACAAGTTACCCGAGATAAAAATGCGCTAGATCATGACATGCATTTAATTTTATCTTTGTCCACTCAAATGTTCATTATTTCCAATTATAAAAAAAAAAACAGGTGATGGTTTGGAATTCCATAAAGAATGTCACGAGACAGTTCCATCTGATAAAATCAGTTTGGGAGCGCTAAGCCAATCTAAAATGAGAGGAAAGTCATTTAAATGCAAAATGTATCACATTATGGAAAAAAAAAAAAACTTGATTTTATCCGGATATGTATAATGAGTTAATTTACGTAAAAAAAAAAAAATACTGAACCCTTGTCAAACAACTTTTTTTTTTTTTTCGTACAAGGGATTTTTTTTTCGATATTTAAAAACATGAACATATGAAACCAAATTTTTTTTTTATCTTTTTTAAAAATAAATACTATATTTTAAATAATTTTTTTTTTTTTTTTTTCACGATACAAATTTTAGAGCACAACATTTTTTACATGACTAGCATTTTATATATTTATTACATTGAAAAAAAAAATAAAATAAACTTTTAGGTACGTGTAATACCGGTAATTTGGGAAAACAAAAAAAAAAGAATGATTCTATCATCAACGTACAGCGTTCGTTTGAAAATGAAACATTCTTTCTTATTGTTTATAGATTTTATTATAATTTGTCCAAGCCTCAAAAATAAAAATAAAATAGTATGTGTTTCTTTATTTGATACATGTTTTTGTCTTTTTTTTTTGATTTTTTTTATATTTTTTTTTTTAATAAAAAAAACATCCTTCTTCTTCGATATCAGCTTTTTTTAATATTGACAAATAAATAAATAATAAAATCTTGAAAAATAAAATTTATAAGATTAATAATAACATCAAGGACATTTTCTACAAAAAATTTTTCTTCTCTTTTCTCTTCTTCTTGTGGGGGTTGAGTACGTGGAGGCTGAAAGCATTCAAAAAAGAAAAAAAATACAAAAAAAAAAAAAAAAG
>CAJVPQ010001614.1:0-17239 GCA_910591825.1 Funneliformis caledonium
ATCCAGATTTTCTAAATTACCCTGTATTAATATGCATATACTCTCGAGAAATAAAAAATTAGTATGTAGATTCCAGCGGAATCACACCAATCACCTCCATATGAGAAAAATAATCGCTATTCTTCAGCAAGAATTTTGCCAATAAAATTTTTTATTAATAACCACCAGAATAATTTTTTATTGATTGATGACATTTCATAAGATCTTAGCTCCATTAATACAAAATAACACGTCTAGATCTAAAAATAAGAGCACTGAGGAAATAACCTATACGATGATTCAGTCTATGCGAATATGTGATTTCGCTTGATAATTCTCCTAGGCATTCACCGTCACTGACTGAGATGCAGGATCATCAAAATACGTCTCATGCTCCTCGAGAACTTCTATGATTATTTTATCAAAATCGACATCAGCATCATTTACTTGATCCCTTTAGGCTTAGTTGGTACTTTTTCCTTTAACTCTGCTATTTTTGCCATTTCTTCACGCGTGAGTCTTTCATGAAGTTCGTGATCATACTCATCATCGGAGTCAGAGTCATCAGATTTGAAATATACATCAGAATCAGATTTATTGACATCGGAGTCAGATTCATTGTCTGACTTAAAATAATCTGTATCATCTGATGTGTCTCTAAAATTATCACCCGAGTTAGAGGGTCCCTCTAGAACTGAGTCATGAGCTAAAGTAGTAGCTACGGGCTCAGAGATTTCATTCACAGAACTAGTGATTGTCTTCGATTTGACCTGTTCTATGATGTATTCGATTTGAAAATTAGTGAGTCTTGAAATACTATCAACACTATAAGTGACCTGATTAACCATATACCCTGGTATTCTATCAATCCTTTTCAGAGTTTTAGGGTCATATTCATAGCCAAATAGCTTATTGATTTTTCTTGCTTTACAGGTCATTACGTATAAATATCCATCAGAAACACCCGTAAGGTATGATTTCATTTCATTATAGATCTGCTTTCTTGCAGTCTGATCTGTTAGTTTCTTATCATTAGACCTAAGCTTCACGACTTTATCTTCGAACTTTTTGGAGAATAAATACCATAATGTAATCTCTGATTGCTTTGCTATAATCATTTTATTTCTTGTAACATTTGCCTGGCAGAATGAATTGACAAGTTTTTTGATGTTTATTGATCTGAGAACTGGAGGTCTAGGAGGAGAAAACTTTATAGTCTGGAGTTTATCGTCAGATGAGAGTAGTTCTTTTAACAAACCTTGTACGAATTCGGTTATCTCTGGACAGGAGGTGAGCAAAGTATTGGTAATAGTTTCTCTCTCATGTGCAATTTTGAATTTTTGGAAAACCTGTTAACAATGTTAACGGGTTTTTTATCATGTGATAATTCAGAATTTTCAGAAATTATGTTAACAGGTTTTATATCATGCGACACTTTCAATTTCACTGCAGAGATTTCTTCCTGAGGGATATCTGCAATGACCGATTACTCTACAACCACCTTTATTTCATGAGACGGTTCATCATTATTAACCGTTTCTGATGCATAAGCAGTATCGGAAGAGCTATCCTAGCCAGCTGATTCGCGCTGGAATGTCTTTTCCTTATTGCATCACCTAATATCTTCACCAATGATTTCTTATCCTCTTCATCCAAGAAAATATTCATTTCTTTCTCCTGTGATGATTTTTCATGATGAATCACATCCGAATTGGCCAAAGGCGCTAAAGCAAAGTTAGATAAGATATTATTAGGAGTATTATCACTTTGCAACTGCTTTTTTTCCAATTTCTTAATTCTAGCATCACGTCAGTTATTCTCTTCTATAATCTGCTTCATAAGCTCCGCATTTCTGGCCTCAATCTTGACATTCCTGGCTTTAACCTCAACAAGCTTCTTTCTAAGTTCAGGAATCTCGGCAAGTTTCTTTCTAAGTTCAGGAATTTCAGCATTTTCAGTCTCAAGTTCGACATTCCTAGCTTCAAGCTCAGTAATGCGTTGCTTTAATAAATCTATTTCAGATTTCATGTCTGTGTAATATCAGTGTTAGTATTCAAAATCGATAAAAATATGTAGATTATTCGGCTGATTCAGATTAGTTAGATTGGTAAAGTACTAGCATTCTGCTTGTTTAGCTAGTTTTCTTTAATCTTCAAACGAAAAAAAATGTAAAATACAATATATCGAGCAACGTAAAGCTGATGATCACTGCTCTGGACTAGCTAGATTATTCAGACTCAGAGCTAGAAGATTCTGAATCAGAACAGTAATCTTCATCAAAATCGATATGAATATTTGGATTTAGCTGGTCTATGGATTTTTTGCTAATATTTTCATACCCATCCAAAGCTAGAAATTTTATATTGAGACATGAGCAAGCAATTTCTTTGATAGCCATACTGGTAATATTACAATAACTAAGGTTAAGATGTTGGAGCTTTGGACAGGAACGTATAACATTACAAATTGATGGTTCACTAATAAAATTACAACAATCCAGATCAAGATATTCTAATTTATGACAAGTATGAGCCAGTGCTTCAGTAATTCCATCACCAATATCATTATGACTGATATATAAATGTCTTAAATTCAGAGATACTCTGATAATGGCTATAATCAATTCATCATTCCACAACGCTATAGCCCACTAAAGTCAAGATACTCTATTTTGAAGTGTCTTCGCATCAAAGTACTAGCATCTTGGACATCCTCCTTACTATACGCAATATCAAGATTTTGTAAATTTAGGCATAAGTTTAAAATGCAACTTATAGATTTATCTGAATCCCAACGCGCTTCGGCAAAATGAAACACTTGTAAATCATTGCAATTTTCTGCAATTTCAAACAAAGATTTATCGGTAATATTTCTGCAATAAGAAATATTTAGATGTTCTAATTTACGGCATGATCGTATGATCGCACATAAGCCTTTATCAGTTATTGCTTGAGCATCCCACAAATTGAGATATCTTAAATTAGGATATGATTCCGCTATTATAAATAGTGATTTATCACCAAAACCTATACTTTCTTTGAAATCTAAATGAATTATATTCAGAAATGTATTCGCAATACTTTTTATTTTTTTATTTGAAAGTGAATGGTAATAAGTAATTTCTAGAAGGGTTGTATTCGAAACATGAGCTGGCTTATTCTTTTCACACATTATTTTTACAAATATTTTCCATTGAGTACAATTTCTCTCACTATAAGTATATCTATCTGGAAAATAGTGCCTATATCTCAGGTCATTCTCCTTTAGTTTGATATATTTCCATAAGCTAGGAATAGCACATCTATACCAAAATCGGTTAACAAATAGAGCAGGGTAGAGAGATTTATTTATCGCTAAAAAATGTAAAATCTGTTCTAGTAGTTCTGGTAAATAAAAGTTGCTTGATTGCGTCATGCGAAGCGTCTCTGGCTAAATATTCTATTTATATGTTGTATCTTTAAACGAAAAAAATAACAAAATACCTTCAAGAAAATCATGCGATCATTGCTTTATGGTAAGTCTTTCCAGTATCTCATCTAACGCAAGTGCTTGTAAACCATCCATAAGAACTTTAAATGTATTCTCAGGTGATAATCCTTTTAATAATGCGTATTTAAGGAATTTTCATTATAGTCTAAACTCTTGTTATACTCTTTCAACTTCAAATAAAATTCCTTGACTGTATTTTCGCCTTGAACCAATGATATAGTACAAAAATCGAAAAGAGTCTTTCTTTTAGACCATTTAAGATCTACCTCCTTTGCCCATATATCATTTATACTATGAAAATTTTTTAGATCCTGGTTTGAAAGATCCTTTAGAATAAATGGTATTAATTCTGGCGGAAGTTGTTCTAGCAAATTAACTATATACATTTTTATATGGTTAGAATATTTTTAATCCAAAAAATAAGGCTAGTAATATATGATCACTCCAAATAATCATTGTACAGGTTCATATTCTACTTTTTTGATTGGGATCGCAAAATTATCGTCTAATAATAGTTTTGAATTACATATATCCAAGGTTGCATCATTTTCTTGAAACCATGGCCTTCCTAATACTAAGTCAGGAAAATAATCAGGCCAATCTGGTCCAATAACTATGAATTCAGTGGGTATGCTTTTATACTTCTTGCCATCATTAAAGGTAATACATAAATTAACCTTCCTAATGTGGAATAAATCCCATTTACTCTATGATTGATATCATCTTTTTCATATACCATTCCCATTTCATCAACATTTTTTTCAGTAACACAACTTACATCAGTACCTGTATCGAGTACTGCTTGGGTAAGGCCAGTTTCTTCAACTGAGCAATTTACAAGAATCATTTTTATTATGGCATATAATATCCAAATATAAAAAATAAACTGGTCCTAAAGGGACCAACCTCTATCATTGCTTTGGACTAAGCCTTTCTACTATCTTATCTAACCCAAGCTCTTCTAGCCTATCCAAACGAACTTCAAATGCATTCTCAGGTGATAATCCTCTGAGGAATAGATTTTTAAGCTATTCCTTATTATAGCCAACACTCTTGTTACAATCTTTCAGTTTTGAATAATACTCCTTTACTGTATAATTACCTTGAATTATTCTCCCAGTACTAAAATCAAAAAGAGTCTTTCTTTTGATCTATTCAGGATTTGTCTCCTTTGTCCATGCATCTGATCGAAGGATATTAACCTTCTTTGGTCATGCCCTTCTTCGTTGCTTATAAGGAATAGCTTTTCGCTCCCTTACTACAATTGTCTTAACCGAATCAGATTCTTTAGAAGACTCAGACGAATAGGAGAAACCCTTATGCACAGCACCTTTTAGCCCTTTTTTACCAATCAGCAAGGGAACTATTTCTTTTATTAAGTCGACTACAGTTTCCCTATTCACATATTCGTCTAAATCTTTTAATTCAGTCTCTAAGGACTTTACGTCTCTCTCTAATCTTTTTACTCTCTTTTCTAAAATGTTGTATTGGAAATGATAATCTTCCAATTGTTTCTTTAGTATCCTATTTTCTCCAGAAAGTGCACTATATACTTCTGCATTTTGCTCGTTTATTCCAAATGCCTGGGCTAATATCTTTGTATATTTGATAAATTCCTGCTCGGTGAGCATACTATCAGATGAATGCTTTTGATCAGCTATCATTTTCGTGATATATTCTATATACTAGATCTTAAGCAAACGAAAAAAAAATAAAATTAATAAATGATGTCTAACCTATATATGTGATTAGTTTTCATCAAAGAGCTTGAATGGGTTTGCTTGATCGGACAGACATATACAAATCATTATCAGGATTAATCCACCTTTTCTTTTATCTTTACCTGATTCTTCAGGGATGCCTTCAAACAATTGCAAGAAGGTGGGTCATTCATTACGCCATAACTTTCTACTGATTCATGATGACCTACTACTTGTCTGCAAGTCAACTTTCGTAAATATTGGCAGTGAGAATCATTTCTACCTCCATGGATCCTGCTAGCATGATCTGCTCCTATTTTTCTCAATTTATTCAAAGTAATTCCATGTTTAGCTAGAATGAGATTAATTGGATTTACATTAACTATACCGCTTTTATTTTTCCGTAAGAAGGTGAATTTTTCTGGTATTGCTTTCTGAATTCAGTTAAGAAACTCCTTTGCTCGTATTGGATCCTTTTCCATTGAGAGGAAAGGCTAAGGTTCCCCTACTCCTGTTTCTTCTTTAGTTTTAGAGTAGCCAGTACAATACCAGGAATATTTAGGGTCATATTAGATTTCATCTGATGCTTCATATTTATCAATATGAAGAGTTATCACATCTGCCAGTCGCATGCTTAACATTATCTTTACATCAACCAGATCTTCCTTAGAAGGTGATAAGGAGAAATCACATTTCTCAAGTCTTTCCTGAACCAGTTCTAAGAAGAAGTGTTCAGGCCAATCGACACCTTCAAATTTCTCAAGTATAAGACGTTATGCCTGAATTTTATTCGATTCAGTAGTAATATGAGGAATTTTGGTAGCTTCTTTTTTGAGATAATCAGCTCCACGAACCCATAACTTTTTTCACAATAAAGTAAGTCAAGAACTCCCTGCGACTGGATTAGGTGCAGAACTTCCCAAATCATATGAGATTTGTTTTATTTTCTCAAACAGATAATCATTTTCCACAATTTCTTGGGCAATTTTATCAACAGTATCCCTGCCTTCTTCACACTTTCTGGTAAGTCGAATAGGAATGAGAACTTCCACTTGTTTCTTGATAAGCCCTAATTGTTGAAAACACGTTTTAGCATTGAATCTTACCTTGCGATCACCCCTCAAACTTTTGTTAATTTCCTCTGTGTATTGAACTAGTTCAGATAATGGAGTTTCAGAGGTCTATTTATGGCGTTTTATGTAATCTGTAGCTACTTTTGCCATATTGTTTTATGACAGTATAGTCAAGAATAATAAAACATACTAATTTTATATTGCGTATAGAAAAGTTCAATTCAAAAAATTTTATTCTGACAATTCACTACACCATGGTCGGTAGGCAAAAAGAATATTATAACTTATGGGAGGTCTCTTTAAGGTCATCTGCTCCAACTGGATATCTTTTATATATATTTGAAAATTGCAGGTAGATAGGATATGTGAAAAAAATATATAGTCAAGGAACCCCCCATTCCAAGGCTATGAATAAATTTGTATTATAATCTCATTTTAGTAAAATACTCGCGCTAGAGCTAATATTTGTTCCAGTCCTAAAGCATTTGTCTTAGTGAACGCATCATATAAAGCACCTGGTCTATACCTTGAAGGAGTTAAATTTGGATGATAAAGGAGTTTTATAAATATATCGTTTTTCCAAGCTTTCGTCTCCTCACGCTCCCAAGTTATCTCTATTAATGTAGACAAGTTATCACTGGAATAATTCATTTGGATTAAATTCTGAAGTGAGGACTGTCTATTTTTTTCCAGGATGAATAAACAAATACCACCCTCAACGGCGGATTCTACACTAATAGGAAATTTTTTACGAATATCTGATCTACTAGCTAGGATAGATAAAGGTGGAATTAGGGTTGGGTAGTAAAAATCAAATAAGGGATCTAATTCGAATTTATCAATATATATGCTTCCAATATTTTCTAAATAATCTGAAAGTCTATCAGCGTATCTGTAACCTTCATGGATCAGCTTCTGGAATAGCTTTCCATTAGTTTTGATCTATCGGCCGGTTAGTATATTAAGTACCGTTCTTTGCATTATGTCTATAATGTAAGTATGAAATGATAGTTTATTCCATTATAATATCAATTAATTTAAATACATGTTTTATTATAAAATTAAAAGTAAAAGAGGGTTTTATATCCTAAAATACTTTTGCTTTAGCACCTTTGACTATGATTCACCTTATTTGTGTATATATCAAGAGAAACGGCACTGTTTGTAGAAATAAATGCTGGCTCTCTATAGGGTGTTATAGGCACTCAAAATTATATGAAAATAATATGAAAAAAAGACCCTGCCCTGTTAGTGGTTGTGGATTTCCTACTGATTCTGATTCAGGGTATTGCTCCAGTCATTCCGCAAAGTTTCATGCACTGAATTATCAAATGAGGCAGAAGTATAAGGCTGAGACTAAGGCTTTTCAGCCTGCAAAGACCTCTAAAATATCGGATGAGACCCTTCAACCTACAGAGACCTTTGAATTATCGAATGGGGAAGAATCAGATGGGTTAGATTTATTTGGTTGAGGTCTTTCAACTTATGAAGACCTCGGAATTGTCTACCTAGGAGTGAACAAAAAATATTATTGGAATTAGTATAAAAAATGTGTAGGCTTCTCCGTAATTATTATATAAATATTAGGAGAAGCCTACATCTCAAAACTATATATAATAGTGTATTTACATTAATATTTCATCGGGCGAAAATTCGCTATAACTATATCGAGTATCTTTTTCATTTACCCAGTAAAATTCTTTTCCAGTTTGATATGAAGGCAACACAGGAGTATCTTTATTATCAAAAGATCCAACTAGATGGTAATATCTACAACCCTTATCTATAACCTTTAATTTTAACCCATATGTTACATGCAGTGCTGAATTCAGTAAACCAAGTTTGGCCCGAACTGTTTTCAATCCTGATTTTTTAGTACTGCATGACGTTTCTGTGTTATCGAATACTCGAGCCATTTTGGAAACTAAATTCTGAAGATAAGATATAGACTCAGGAGTATTCAAGCAGTTTTTGACATTATCAGTTTTATATTTCACCCTATCATCGATATCCTTAGCAGGTGTACAAATTTTTAGTAATTCCAAGTAAATTCGATGCTTCTCAGCATGAGTAACAATTGTAAGCCTATCTTCTCTATAATCTTTATGGCTAATGGCTTCAACAGCAGTTTCGTTATTTGTACCTGCATTCTGTATTTGCCTATAAGCTCTGAACCATTTTATATGATTATAATTTCCATACTTTAAGATAAAATCTTCTATTAATGCTTCGAACGAAACCCCATAACAATCCGCAATATGATGCCGGTCTAGAGAACGCATTTCTTCTAAGGTCTTCTTCGGCTTGTTCTCCAAAAATTCAGCAGTCTTACGATCGAGAATAATAGCATTAGCTATATCTGTTATCTCCTCCGCTTTAATAATAGAGGATTTCACCTTCACAACTTGAGACAGTGAAATAACATTTTTATCAGATTTAGGAATAGGTTCTATGATAGAAATTATCATCATACCTGCCTCCCTAAGAAAATTGACCATTCTCTAACCAAACAAACGCTGGGAACGAAAGTTTTCTAACATATAGGCTACCACAATCGAACAGTTGGTATGTCTTTATTCTAGATAATAGAATCTACATCTGAGAATATTCCTCTATTCTGAAGTTCACAGGGGAGACATTCACGTTTAGCACTTAACATCCATTGAAATAACCCTTCTTCTGTAATGGGAGTATTAGATGATCTTTGCTTAATGTGGCATATATAATCTTTAATGCACCGCATGCAGAATAACATTTGATTCATTCCTGCATTTGTTTCTATGTAGCTATTAAAAAGACAGAAAGCCCGCTCAAACTTAGGATTGGTACAAGACACTCCTATCTTTAGAGTACTAGTATAGGCAACTAGATCTATATCTTTTCATGATTCTTCTACATTGCTGAAGTCATAAACCTTTTCCACCAGATCAGATTTGCTATGATATTTCTTGATCCGTAATTCTGGAAAATCAGTCTTAAGTGCACGAATAATTCCTTACACATCTTTTCTGAGGTGGTAGATGAGTGATGTACTGGTTCGATTTTCAAAAGGTAATGAAGATATCTGCTTGGCCCAATCTCAAAGTTCGGTTAATACAGTCTCTTTATTAGGAGCCAAGCGGAATGTCTTACCTTTTTTGAGTTGATAAGTATTATGGATAATAGAGAATGGTTTATCCTTACGAAGGGCCTTAATCCATTTGATATTTAGATCAGTTAGGTCATTATCCATAACAATAATATGCCTAGCCTCTTGGATTAATTTATATAACTTTTCTATCGATTGACCCGCCAGGTGACTTTGTGCTTGAGCAATTATAGATACTATTTCATCAAGCTATAAGTCATATTGGATTGGAAGACATTTGCATTTTTTATTACATTTGCAATTATTAGTAATGCGATGTAAGCTCTCTATCTGACACACAACCCTTTTGTGATCAAGAAGATTTATATTACCATCAATATCGCAATATGATTTGAGATTGAGTCTTGTAGTAACAGCATTAGAATAAGAGTAGCGCGTAGATAATACAAGCAAATTTACGTCATCGGAAATAGTGAGATGTTTAAGAACATAGGTTTTTCCAGTTTCCCAAGGCGACCCTACATAAATATCACCTTTATTAGGTAATGGTCTTACATATCTTTCCTCATACGTTTCTGTTGCTAAAAGAGGCTCATTATACTTGACCTAAGATGGCATTTTTATGAAGGCTTTAGGGAAATCTAGAACCTTTACCTTGTGAGAGGATTGCGAAGATTTTTTATTTTTTTGCTGAATTTTTTCCGCAATATATGGGTTACATTCAAAAACATCCCCTGGTTCATCACTATTCTGCCAAAAGCATTTTACGATGAACCTCCCACTGCTAGCATATACATGGCCAAACCACCTCTGATCCTTATCATGTATACGTTTACATAGTGGACATTTTAGTAGAGCTTTCCGGTTAAAATATACGAAGATTTCTGAATCCTTTTTTTTAATAGTCCAATCTCTAAGATAGTTAGAGTGCTTTTGTAAAACTAGGTCCGCGTATTTTTATAATATATCCTGACTCACAGATATTCTTAGCAGATTATTATTTTTTTCTATGCTAAGCATTCTAGGTCTTACTTCAAGACACAAACTAGCAGGTGGTTGGACTCTAGTATGGTCAAGTTCATTCCACCCATTATTTATCGAATATAATAGGATGCGTTTCACACGACCTTTTTTTGCTGAACCGATAAGACGAAGATTAAAATTTTAACCAGGCAATCCTCTATTAATATACTTGCCAAACGTTTCCCTGGTTAAGGTATATACTAATTCAGTGAATGTTTTAAGCTCATGATGATCTATAAGAAGAGCCAGCGCATATATAATATGGTAGCTACACTTGCTAGGGTCTGATGATGTAGCAATTACTAACCCTTTAAGAATGTCTTCCCAGCTACAATCAAGGATACGATACAAAGCTCTTGTAAAAGAGCAACAGATTCGGATGAATACTTCCTCTGTTTTAACACCAGTTATTTTCATATCTTCCTGTGAAGCATCTATATCAATCACGGCTCTTAAAGGTTTTGACCATTAATATATTCATGAATTCCAGGTAAGCCATATACTTCAGAAATGTCGTCAGCAACAGAAAATTTGGGAGCACGATTACTGTCTTGGTCGATTTTGATAACTAATTTATCTTTCACCTCACTTCAGTCATAAGCGTTATATAAACTAGACCCCTTTTCATTCAGAAAGAAAAATGAATAAATTGGGAGACATTCCAATGACCCTTTTCATCTGACATATCTCTAAGTGGTGATGAGAGAATTTCCTGAATGGCACTTACCAAATCTTTAGGAGAAAATTTATTATTAAACTTTTCCTTTTTTAAAGTATATGTTGCATTAACATTTCGCTCTTGTATATTTGAAAGCTGAACTAATAGAGTTTCAGTAATGCTAGTTGAAGCGTAGGGAGCTTCTTCATTATCAGATTCATAATTAGACTTGTAATTATTATAAGCATCTGATCCTGAATCAGATTCATGATCAGAATAACTGCTTAAGTCGCTTAAATATTCATCGGACTCAGCGCCATTATAGCGGGTGAGAGTTCTGTAATCAGTTTGGTTAGAAATAGTTGAGGTACGCAAGATAATAGTTCGAAAAGATATACTAACTCTATAAAATTCAGAAATGTTTAATTTATTTTTTTCAGAGAGTGTAGAAAGAAACTATAGCAAACTTAGTCAGCAAATCGAAAATGAAAGGCAAACTGATATATATCAAAATGTGTAGGCTTCTCCGTAATTATTATATAAATATTGGGAGAAGCCTACATCTTTCTAGACATGTACTCGGGTATGATATAAATGGGCTGGCCATCATTATATAAAATATGTGAAACAAATGCATATATATATTGGGTTCTGGAAATGTTTCTGTCACTAACCCGTAACTATGAAAGGGTGTTCAGTACCGTAATAGGATTACGTGACTGGTGCAGTAAGGCGTAGTATAAATTCGGCCAGATCTTTGGGCATAATAACTCAGCATTCAAGCTGGCCTAAAACTGGCGAACTAATAGAAATACTCTGGTTTCCTGCCAGTTCTCTAATAGTTCTATAACAGTTCTATGATACTACTACGGCACTATCATGTCACCAAGTTAGATCCAAATTATGTGTTCCAAGATTGGCTGGAATTATAGCATAATGTCAGCTGAAATTAATCACGAATTTACTGCATCACCCTACACGATATTTTTTTACCATATTTTAGTATCTAGAAAGGCAAGTAAATAGGCGCACACTCCATTCATATTTACTAACTAACAGGTCACAGAGAGGAAAAATAGACCTGTCTTTAGGACATATTAATTGATAGATTATAACGTCTTAAGACATATTAATTGATAGATTACAACGTCCTAGAACATATTAATCAATAGATTATAACATCCTAGGACATATTAATTGATAGATTACAACGTTCTAGAACATATTAATCAATAGATTATAACATCCTAGGACGTATTAATCAATAGATTATAACATCCTAGGATATATTAGTCTTAAATAAGTAGTGTTCTAGGACATGTTAATATATTAATATATTAACATGTCTTAGAACACTACTTTATCAAATTAGGACTTAAGTATTGTAAAAAGATCAGGTTAATCTTGTATAATAATTATAAAATAAGATAATAAGATTATAAAAATAATAGAGAAAGAATATAATATAATAGCTATTCAAATATAAGAAAAATTCTGATAAAATTATTATAAAATTCTTTAATACTTGTGAAATATTGATTGATCTAAATAGACCAAATTCTGATTTAAAGATTCTTAATAAAAATAATGTTAATATTGATAATAATGATAATAATATTGATTATAATATTAAAGATTTATGAAGATTATATTTAATATTATTTATAAATTTTTTTGAAATTAAAGTTTTATATATTTTATAAAATTAAATTTATTTAAAATTATTTAACTTATTTAAGTACTTATTTCAGATATTTTATTAATTTTGGAATTGCTTATTTTTGGAAAATACAGTATTATTAGTGATATTGTAAGTTAATTTTTAAATTTTTCTAAGAGATATATATATTTATAAGAATTTATTAGTTTCTCAAAAAAAAAAAAATACTTAAAACAAAATTAACTTCATTTTTTAAAAAAATTAAAAAATATGGATGCTTTGTAGTAAAAAGGAAGAAAATTACCAAAAAAAATTTTTACTTTATAAGCTAAATATTAAAATAAATTCAGATTTAATATTAACTCAGAAAAAAAATTTTTTTGTTAGTTTCCTTTTTTTCTGCTGCAAATCACCTATATATCAGATAATATTCAACATTCATTTATCAATAAGTTCAGTTTATATTATAATATTTTTAATTAAATATACTTACAACTAATTGAAATAAATAATTTAGAAATTGAAAGTCTTAAAAATTTTGATTCAATTAAAAAATCCTTGTAATATAACTTCTTAATTATTTTGAAATATAAATAAATTTTTATTTTTATTTTCAATTTATTTTGAATAATATGGGAACATTGATTAATATATAAGTTTATGTAATGTGAAAATTTTTGATCATGTGTGTTTTTTTACTTACATAATGATTAAAATTATATAATTTTTTATTATGATTATTGAACTCAGAACATACCATTTCCTAGCATACGGAAAGCCACGCTAAACGACATCACCCACATACAACCATATGGAACCTTTGCAATAGAAAGGATACTTTTATACGCCAAATGTGATTTTAGACCGATATTTATCAGACTCGATTTTTTATTTTACTCAGCAATTACTCCCTTCTATTTCAAAGGTCCTATATATTCTCTAAATTTAATTTGAATATTACGGTTTTAATAAATCTCATCCTTACTAAATCGCCAAGAAACAAATTATTGTAACGCGAATAGAAAAAAATATAGATAAAATTATAAGAAGCAGATCGTAAGAGAAAAATAGTATAGTTAAATTTGAATGTTACTACTCATGAAAGTTTTGATTAAGTTTCATCACTTGCCACGGGCAAAACCCGGAGACATCGAAATCGAAACCGTCGAAATCGGTCAAAACCCGTCATCGAACCTATCAAAACCATCGAAATCGAAAGGTTTTGAATTTTTCCAATGTTTTTTTATTACGATTTTGGTAAGGTCATCAACAATAAGTATTGGGCGGATGAATAATTTGTTACCACTTTTTGAAGCAAATTCTTCAAGACCTTTAATAAATTTTCAATAACTCTAACTAAAATATTTATCACTGAATTGATTTCGATAAGCATTTAGTTTAACCTTTGGTGAGTCTGAAAATAAATTACACCAATTTGAAACTTTCAGCTGCAAGAGTATTTTCTCAGCTATGGGACCAATAATAAGATAGTAGTTAGGACCCTCTTGGCTAGATCAATAGCTTCTCTTATTATGGTAACCTGACAGGTTAATAACTCCATAAAGTATGTAGAAGGGAATAAAACAAAGCTGCAGGTTCGATAAGTCTTAAAGAGACAAATCTTGCAAGTGATACATGATTGAAACGTTTCTAAGTCTGGTTAACACTTGATGTATTTGATTTCCTGTTGAGAAAGAGGTCTGACCACTTGAAATTCAGATAGTAAACATCATAATGCAATAAGCCTAATGTATTTCCGTAATTGCGGGTCAAGTTTTTTAATAATTAAGATTGATTTTACGAAAGATATTATTCACGCGAGAATTATGGGCAGATTAAAATCAAAATAGTTTCATCATCTACTGAATAGATTACTTCATGTGATGAAGAAAATGAAGGGGAATGAAAAACAAATTGAGATTAATAATTCATTCAAGAGTTCTTGTAGTCTTAAAGATCCAATTAATAATACTATATTATTGATATAGGGTTCTTTAGTAAGAGGCGAAGACAAGTCAATCACATGTTCAAAATTACTATGATAATTGAATGTTGTCCCATAAATGATTTCCTAAATAGAATGCAACTAGAATTAATGATCAATATCGTATTATTTTGCAAATAAGTATATAATTAAGTTTCATTCGGTTATTTTTTAATTATAATTAAAACTATCATTTACATTATTCATTACACAAGACAGTGTGGTGTTAAAATTGGTAAAAAAAAATATATATATCAAACCAATAAGTAATGTGTATGAAATATGTCAACGATATTCGCATTTTTGTTATTATTAATAATTTGATTTTAATATAAACAAAAATCATTTTTTTCTTTATAAAAGGTCAATACTTTGCCTAATTTTTCTTTATTCAACTTTTAACTTTTTGATTTGACATCACAACGCCTTAAACATTTCTAAACTTCCTTTTCAAAATGAAATTCTCTACTATTCTTTTTATATTTGCTATTTTCGCATTCTTAGCAATTGATGTGTTCACAAAAAAAAATTCATGCATCCAAAAAAAAAACGCTCTAGATGCTAAAAAATTGAATAGGAAATTCAAAAAACTCACACTAGACAGTTCTTGTATGCCTAATGAAGACGCTTGCATCAATAGCAAATTCGCCAAATATGATAATGGCAAATTCGTTCTCTTTCCATATGCGGCAACTTTAGAATACTTCACTCTTCCACTTGTAAATTCCCGTGGTACCTCAGTTACTTGTGATACATCAGCAGATGCTTCAAAGTGTATTTCCGATGCTCTCAATTGCAAAGCCTTGACCAGTTGAAATGCGCATATTCACAATATTTTATATAAACATTTTATTTATTGTTTAATCGGAAATTATAAGTTTAATTAAAAGATAATTAGTGTTGCATTTAATTTTTATAAAATTTTCAATTTACCTTTTGATTGATTTTTTCTCTATTCATTTTTTTTCTTTTATTTCTCATTTATTTATCATTCCAAAATTCATGAAAGCTTTATTCAATAATAAAATAATTTTTTTTATAATATTTATAATGACTTGTAATTTTTTTAAATGATAATTAATTTTCCACCAATAATTGGTAGAAACATAAGGAAACTCAAAGAAATATTTAATACAATGGTATTGGATTCTTATTTAGCACAATATTTGCAATGAATTAACTGTTTAAACTAGAATTTCCAATGAATAGAACATTTGAATATTATTATTATTCACAAATAAATTCAAGATTGATCGATCATTTATTAATTAAAATTATTTTTTTTTTTATTTCCCAAACCTCCACAGATTTTCGTGATGATATATAACAAAATATTAAAAATTCTGGCGAGAAATAAAGAATTATATTTTTTTGTGTAATTTTAATATCAAAATATTGAAAATTTATTGGTCATTCATTAATAAATTTATTTAAAAATAATTAAAAATTATGCAGTTGCACGTGATTGACTATATGCATACTCTAGATATTATACGAGGAGTATTAATTTCATTTTCATAATAAGTAGTAGGGAGCTAATGGTCACGGTCATGACCGGTTATAACCGTGACCGATCGGTCGGTCAAAGGCTTCTGTGACCAGTGTTGGCCTTTTGGACTAATAGAATTTTGGACCATTGGACTAATAGATTTAGTCCATTCCAATTCCATTAAAATTTGGACTATTGGACTATAGACTTCTTCCAACAACTATAAATTTATTATAATTTTAGCACTATGTTCATAATTAATAAAATATATATTATGTAAATCTTTTTTATTAATATTTGTTAGAATTTTATTAAATTAATTATTATTACTTAATATAAAATTTGACAAATAATTAGGTTCCACTAAACTCTTAATATAAATATCTAGATATACTCCATTTAGAATTTTGAATTCTAGCAGGATGAAGTAATTTTAAATGTTTGTAATATTAATTTTAAAGCTCTCTGTCATCTGAAAAATCAAGGTCAGATCAGTCTATTTAAACGAATTTATTATGGATTATTCAAGAAGAACAATTTTATTATTGTTCAAATTTTTAAATTAGGCTAGCATTATAAATTTGGCTAAAATTATATAATCATAATCCATTTGAATTGGAATTGAACTGGACATCTCCATTAAGTTCAAAGTCCAATAGTCTATTATTGGAAATTGGACAAGGTCTAATTCTAATACCCTATAAAAAATTTGCATACGTTTTTTCATTATTGACAATAAGGGTTTGTTAACAGTAAATCTTATTCAAATTTTCTTTCACTTGTTTAAAATTAACGTATTTTTATAATTATAGAATATATTGCATATTAATCTATCAGTATTATATTATGCTTCTCAAATTAATTCTGATAGTAATACAAAAAATAGTTCTACAGTATCTTCTCCAAAACCATCATCACCACCAAAGATGAAAAAAGAAAGTCTAGAAACTAATATTTACTTTTTAATACTACTTAATAAACTTGACTCTGAATTCAATTTTCAATCTATTTTTAATATGTAAAATCTTCTAATGTATGCAAATATTTTATCAAAGTGTAGATTTAAAATATGAGAAAAGAAAATATTCAAGGATTA
>CAJVPQ010001615.1:0-17236 GCA_910591825.1 Funneliformis caledonium
TACTTGTTCTACACCTATACGAGTTTGAGAATGTTTGACATTATAATATGTTTGTATTGCTGTTAATCTTCCATTATCATGATATGGTGTAAGTAACCAATTTTAACAAGAATAACCTGCATCACCTAAAATATATGTATTTGTAGGAATAACTGAAGAACTAGAAGAACTAAATTTATGATATAATGGTGAATTATGAAATATTCTACTATTATGAGTTGAGTCAGGATATTCCACAAAAATATCAATAAACTTTTCAGAAGAATTGATAACTACTTGTAAAACAATAGAATAAAAACCTTTTCTATTATAATAATCCATAGGATATTGTTTAGGTGCTTTAATTGAAATATGACTTCCATCAATTACTCTTATTGCATATGGAATACCAGCTTTTCTTTTAAATTTTCTTGCAATTTTACTGAATTCAACATGATTATTAGAAAATCTATTAAATTTAAAAGAATATTAAAATATTTTAATTATCAGAATAATAAATTTAATTAACTATTTTCTTATCGAATTTTTGATGAAAAAAAGTGACATTTAATTGTATATAAAACAGATCTAATAATATAGCATATACCTTATTCCTCTGAAAATAGACACTCCCCGAAAATAAGCACTATCTTATTTTTTTAGTATCCAAAAATAAGCACTATCATATTTTAGCATCCAAAAATAAAATAAATGCTAAAACAAACCCGATTTATTAAAAATTTTATAAAATTCAATGTCTTTTTTTTTAAAAGAATCATTGCCATCAATATTTCTTTCATCATTATTAATGATCGCTATCACTATCACTGCTACTATTATCATCGCTGTTACCATTATCGTTCACAACTAACACACCTGAAATTACCACTAAATTATATTTACTTTTATTTTAACGGATTCTTTTATATGATCCCTAAAATGAAACGTGTTATAAATATAAACCATTTATCATTTTGCATAGCTTCTGAGATTGAAAATTTAGCAATTTTATTAGTACCCGAAATTAAGCATCTCTATAGCAAAAAAAAAGGTGCTTAATTTTAGAGGCATACGGTAGTTGATTCTCCTAATACAAATAATTGTCTGAGTGTTCTATAACTTTGACCAGTAGCTAAAAACCATAAAGTTAATGAAACTTTATGTTTAATTGGAATTCTTGGGGCGCCTCTTTGATTATTTCTTTGTAATAATAAAGGTGCTATTTCAGTACATAACCATTCAAATGTAGTTTTTGTTATTCTAAAATGCCACTTATATTCTACATTTTCCCAATTATTACATATGTTATTAAATCAACAAATACTACGTGTCCTTCTTGCTCGCCTGTAACCTGTTCTTAAAGAACTATTTCTTTCAATAACACTTATACATGCATGAAAAATTGATAAATCAATGTTATCATTGGATGTTTCTTCAGAAGAAGAGTCATTTTGGTTTAAAAAAATTAGATATACAAGTGAAAGAATTATAATATGTCTTTGAATATTCATTGTTCAAATTTTTATTTAATTTAAATAACGTTAACTCTTTTTTTATAATGTTATACAAAAATTCATAATCTGATCCATTTATTTGTGAACACGGATTAGATTATATGAAAATCCAATCTAATCTAAATGGATTAGAAAATCCAATCCAATCTAATTGAATTTGTGAATACACCCAATGCGTCTTACAATTTACGCGATACGGCATTTATATAGATTGATCGTCCAAACCGGTCTAAATACCGGTTCGACTCGGTTCAGTTTCAGTTTGATCCTCAAATCGAACCGAAACCGGTTCTATGATCAAACCAGAGTCAGACCGGTCTGGCCACATCCCTACTGGTGACTTGTGACTTGTGACTTGTCTCCGAAATCGCTTTAATACATAAATTTATAAATATATATGTGAGTCTGTTTCCTGTAGTTTTCGCGTTTTTTGTTTACGTAAAAACTTTTAAACCATGGTCCAAACTAGATCGAAACGATCGAAGCAAGAAGTTTTCGAAGAAATAATGCCCTTGCCACAATACGCCGAGGATTACTTCAACAGAGTGGATCCTTTTGAATGGAAACTGTCACATTTTTTACGTTATACGGAAAAATCACGATCAAATAGCTTGTCAAGGGATCAAATATTACGTGCTTTCAAAACAGGATTGAAAGATGTGGTGGAAAAAATGTCCGGTAATGGGAACAGACCTATAGTTTTAGATCCAGAGTCGCGTTGGGAGATGCTGACATGAAAAAGCCTCGAAACTTGGCTGGTGCGAAATTATTTATTGCCAACAAGCTCTTAGAAAAGAAAAGAACTAAGGTAAACTTGATTTGAAAGTAAAGAAACTTCACGTGGTGTGGAGGGTCTCCAGCCACCTACGCAGAAACAGATGTTTGTTCTCGTGTGGGTGGTCCGAGCCACCAGCTGTCTAAGACAAGGAAGCACGCATCCGTCGCTATAGCGACGTGGTACTTCTGCTGGCAGGAGAGTGTGCATGTCCACTCTTTTTGTCCTATACCGCATACCAATATTATTTCGTACTTTATATATATACTTTCTATTTGTATTCAACACATGAATAATCATACGTTCTTTTTTTCCAAGCGCGAGTCTGATGAGATTGAAACTTATTGGCAAACTGTACGAGCAAAGACAGCAATCAATATCGCAAAAAGCCATCACAAACTTCAGAAGGTTTCCCAAATAACTGTAAACCTCCTATGTGGAGAGGAGTTGCCCAGAAAGGTATATTATTATTTCCTTACGAATTGTTTCCCATCAAAATTAGCAATCCTTTTGACTTGATTATATTTATCCAGCGAGTGAGACTAGATGATGAGGTGTTCTCGAGTAGTGATGATCATGAAGACTATGAGGGTGATGATATAATCAATTCACAGACAGTATATAAGGCCGAGGTTTGTTGATGAGCTATGATTTCAGACTTGATCAATAACAAAATCCAAACTGATTATTCAGTGCAATACTAATAGGAGCAGGAGGCCGAAAATTCCTCTGGCAACGAATCTGAAAATGGGGATGATTACCAGAATGACGAGGCATCCAAGGATTGCTTAAGAAAGGTACCGTAATTGTTTATTGGAACTACCAAATAAATAATTCTCACTATTATTGAAATAGGATGGATAATGAGGATGATGAACTGGAGGTGCATGCTAAAGAGACCATTCGGAACGATGGAGAAAAATGGATCATATGTGGCACCGATGTACGTGACGCATTATCAAAATGGAAAAAAAAACCAGACCGCGCACTGAGTAAGTATTTCTGTAAAATGTTTTAATATGAAGTAAGTTTGAACATACCTGGCGTATTAATATTGAAAAATTTTAGTTTAGCATTTTATGACATCGTAGATGTTACGCCAGGGTCGAATAGTGATTTTATACGATCACTTCCTAAAGATGTAGTGCATGAGATAAGACAGTCAAAGTTATTGCCGGCACCTGTTATCGATAATGCGGACGGAATGAAACAATATATTATTGATTTTATTAAGGTACTACCAAATATCCTGTTGTTTTGTTCCAAGATCTCTTAATTAATTTCTTACAATATTAGACGAAAAAATTTCGTGAATATGTCGATGAAAGTTATGTGAAAACACGAAAGAACAATGTTATAAAATTCATATGGGACTATTTGAACCTCCTGTAAGAACCTTTTAATGAATGCGTCTCTCCAACTTATGTCTTACTTACATTCAAGTTTTTTTTTCTTTAGTGTGGAATCATTTGAAAGAGATAATGATCTCGCCGACTATAATTTATCTGAGCTAGGATATCGGGAAATCTTCCTCACACCTCTAATGCGCAGTCTCTTCCGTGGAAAGCATCGGGAAATGAGTATTTTTTTGTGGGTATATGAATAACATGATACAATCTTTGATCTTATTTTATACCCATTTTTTTTAATGAGTTGTAATGTATGTTTATTTAGCGGTGAAAAATGTCTTTTCGCTTCATTGGAAGATCGAAATCGGGAAAAAACCGATGAGGAAGATCGTAATGCTGGTCGAAAAATAGACATCATCTGGTCTATGAAACCAACCGACTTTGAATTTTCTATATGTGAAGTTAGTGGGCCACCAAACCAGCATAATCATACGCACTTTTTTAATGATAAACTTAAGATTGCCAAAATGTTGAAGGTTATCTTGAATAGGATCGTAATAAAATATGGTGGTGCGGGCATGAATTTGAGTTCATTAAAATTGTATGGCTTACATGTTTATTGTAAGTAATTCCAATTTCGAAATTATTTCATACTTTATGAGACTAACATTCTCTAAATTTTTACAGATAATGAAATAATGGTATATGAAATGTCAATACCATTTCGTGGATTATACGTTTTTTGTGAAGTATTACGATCAAAACTCCCAACAAATGATGTTGAAGTGGGGTTAATGTCACGATCAGTACCAGTATTGCTCGAATTCAAGGTTTGCTTTCATTATAGATCAACTACATTCCATTAGTTTCTCACACTTACTTTACGAAATATTTATTATATAAATACCAGAAGTTACTTGAGAGGAGTTTAACTGGTCTTAAAGATTATATTCAAGATGCATGTACTCGTACACCGGATGACAATGGAAACGCAGACCTATTTATTACAAGTACTGATTTAACGCCCACAACAAATAGAAAACAACCGAATGGACGGGTAGCTAAAAAAAAAAGAAATAATGACCCCCGAGATTATTAATCACAATTTACTCCGTCACCTCCACTTTCATGACAAGAAACGAAGGTTAAGTGATTTGCAAAAAAGAAAATATTATTTTTATACCGTACCACGTTACTTTATACTGCTTTTGTGCATTTAATATAATAATAAAGTTTTACTCATATCAGTTTTAATAATGTATGCATGGTATGGGGTGTGGTGCATTGGAAAAATTTCAAGTGATGGATAAATGCGCAGTACTATGAACAAACTTGCAAACTTGCGCATAAGATTACATCTCTTATTACAAACAATACAGCAAAGGCATTAGCGCAATTTCCTACAATAGAGTATCGCCCAAATGGGCTTGTATTTTTTAATGTGGGTGCTACTGATCGGTTAAGTTACCAATACTGTAAATGTTCAAATTCGCTGACTACTGCCCCCCATAAATTGATCGCTGATATCATTCCTCTTTTAGACGAAATAATAAAAAATTCTTGCCGAAGAATAGGGCTGTGTGACGCACACATTTTTTTCTGCGCAATTTTGACGAGCTTGGACACCGTGTCCATCAAAAAATAAGGTAGTCATATGTTTCGGGAAATAAATTTAACCTGACACTGATCCAGCTTCTGCGCAATTTTGCCGAGCTCGTGTCCTGACTCTTCTACCGGAAAAATAGACAGCCTACCTGCCTGAAATACGCCGGTAAAATTCTTGCCGAAGAATAGAGGCTGTGCGACGTGCGAATCGCATATATATATTCTCATTTTTTTTCACCTTGATTTGTATTTACGTTATTATCATATTAATAAAGCAATATTCGGGTATGGATTTTTTTTCCGGCAACCATTATTTCGCATATGAGATTGGGGACATCTATGCTAATTATGAAGTCATTTTTATCGATTTGCAGGGGGATTAACGGAATGATGAAATGCAGTGCGTAATGGCTGGGGAAATGTTTTCTCCTGCGAAAATTATAAGTGATATAAAAGTGGCTGTATGAATCATGTTGGCAAGAAGTATTGGCAAAAGCTAGTAGTATATCCATCATGTCGGGTTCAGAGCAAAGTAGTGTGTCATCATCCTTTCTTACCAATCTTAGAATCCTTGGATATAAAATACTCAAAAGTCTCGGAGAGAAAGATGTCAGAGATATTGACGTTCCAGAACTAGGGCCATGCTCCAAATGTAATGAGGAAATTTTTCATTTCCCATTATAGGATTCACCACGCTCGCCTGTGGCCATACTTACCATAGACTTTGTATAGAAAAAAAGCTTCCGAACTCCTGCCCATTCCCTGGTTGTGGAAAGAACGTTGACACTATAGAAGCTAGGAGGGATTCGCAATCATCCCAATCGAGCGGTGTTTCGGCTATATCAACCCTGATGGGCGAAAAGTTTACAATAACTTCGTCAACAATACACGAAGATGCTATGAAAGATGTCAAGGTTGCCGTGTATCAATAAACTGAAAGTGAACGAAGCAGTTTAACGTGTGCAAAATGTTCTGAAGATATTACTCAAGTCTTTTCCCAAGCACCCTCAAAACCGCTCGTATTTTTGCCCTGTAAGCATGCTGTGCATTATGATTGCATCGATAACCCACAAAAGCTATGTCCTATTTGCCAATCATCTGAAGGAACTGAGGCTCGGAGAAACATTCTAGCGAGTTTGCTTCTGAAAAAGATTCAAATAAAAAGCAAAGCAGACCAGGAAGCAGATTGATAGAAATGATTCCCTTACATTGAAAAAACTAATTATGGAGTTGACTTCTCCGGAGTCCCTAGAAGATGGTCTCTCTTGAGACTTCCTCATCACTTTGCAGTCGAGTGTCTCTGAGATGGACATAAACTCGCTTGATTTTCTTGATTTATATAATAAGATTGGTACTGCTGAAAACAATCTTCGAAGAACTACTTATGATTTGCTTCAATGCTATTATAATTTTGGCCAAGCCATTAAGCAGTTATTCAATCATTTTAGGAAAACTTGTAATGAGGATGTATCTAATGCTAAAGTTAATAATATAATCATGAATCAGATTTCTGTGTAAGATAAACTTACCGAGACTAACCTTCGAAAAAGAAAGGAAAGAAGTAAAAAGGTTTTCAGGCTCTTTAGTAATGTTGGTAATATAGAAGTAATAGAACAGTTAAAATCTTTTAATGCTACTACAATCTTAAATCTATCCCCAGATGATATCGATTTTCTTATTGCTAGATTAAACGAATAAATAATGCCTACTGCTATATGTATTTTGTGTAACTTTTAATAACTAGGTTAACAGGCTCTGTTAATGTCCGGAGCGGGAACAGCGGGGATCACGATTTTTCGGTAAATTCCATCCAATGACCAGTGTTTAAAATTAGTTGCACAAGCGCAAATATTTGTTTAAATATGCAAATACAATAAAAAAACATACACCTATTGAATATATCTGCATTAAAGATTTCGAATAAAACTTGCATAATAATTGGTGTGTATGTCATAATTTTAGAGACATTTACATACGTGCAGGAATTTTTTTTTATTTGAATTTTATGATATTATCCTGAAAAGTTCGGCCCACATTATGATAATTCTGCCTAAGATTTTCGGGGAAACGGGTTTCAGAAAAAATGTACTGTAGTATTTCATAGCACTTTTGTTATTCATGATAATTTATGTATTTAAATAAAATTTAATTTAAAAAAAACAATATATTAATTAAAATTAGTTTTTTTTTGTTATACATTTTTATATATGCTATCGTTAAAATGATCCAAATGAAAGTGCAGAAAATTCAATTAATGATTTAAACAAAAAGGATCCTTGTTTTCTCAATTGATGAGATGATAAACGTCCAGAAGATAATGTTTTAAATAAAGAGATTTGCGACAATATTTGTGATATACAATTTAAATTTATCTCCATCATTAAGTATTTGGTATAGTAGTTGAACTCGTCTTAAATCATTTGAATTAAGTACATAATATTAACTATTTGATAATACATATATTATAATCAAACATATAAGCCTTAATCTAGAATTGGTAAGAAATGCTATTTTTAAAGAGAAATATGAATTTATTAGATACAATATTCCTAAAAGTCAAATAATAAATTAGAATTATTACTTTCCTTATTATTAACTTGAATAAATCTAAATAAAATCATTTGAATTATATAATTCAAGTACTATATATATAATTTGAGTATTTTACGAGTATAGCTCGTGAATTACGAGTTAACGCGAATTGCGACCCTCTATAAATTGCGAAAAATTGTATAACGCATGTATAAAACATGTAAAGTATATCTGATTTTCAGGATAAGCGTGGCAAAAGATAGTCTACAAAATTTTCTGAATTAAATAAATCGTTAATTTTTTTTTGAATAAAAGATTAATAATGATGAGTTATTCAAATAATACAATGAGTGCAATGCTTAGAAAACGTAAAGTAGAGAGAATGAGACTTCTGATAAACGTGAAAACTGCCGTACTCGTGATCGTGAAAATAAAATTAAAAAAAAGGCATCAGAAACTGCAGAACAACGTAGAACACGCTTGAATAGAGAAAATGAATGAAAGCATCAAAAGAGATTATGTAAAAAACGTACTTTAGAAATTGCTGATGAACGTCTTAATCGTCAAGAACAAGAAAAGGTTATGCAAAGGTTTGTATTTATCAATCCCTTTATTCCTATTAAATAAAATTGATTTGAATAAATTGATTTAAAAAAGAAATGATAATAGAAACCCTTCAGATCCAATTAGAACTGGATTGCTTTCCGAATTTGATCATGAGCTTTTACAGAAATTCTGAACCAAAATAAGTAAATTTGAGCAAACCCTTTATCCTACATGTAATGAGCGTTTTCCATCAATTAAACTGGTTAAAGGAGAATACCGTCATTGCTATTGTAAAAAAACTATTCCAAAAAAATTTTCTGTAGAAAATAATATGGATCCGGGAGAGATACCTGAGGAATTGCAAAATCTTACTGAGATTGAAAAAATGTTAATTGCACAAATATTTCCTGTAATTTCAGTGTATTGTCTTCACGGAGGACAGTATACATACAGAGGAAATATTATAAACTTTCCTCAGGATGTGTACGAGTTTGTAATATAACTTCCTCGTCATCTGTTATCCTTAGATGTACTTATTGTACGTCGTCAGTTCACCAGTGCATTTAGAGATTTTAATGTTCATCGTGTGAAAGTTGCCTGAGCACTTCTCTGGTTAAAAGAGAACAATCGTTATTATGCTAACATTAATGTTGACAATGAAGTGCTGCAATCCTTACCTGACGATGGTCCTATTGACGACTGTCTTCCACGACTTCAAAGAACAGAAGATAAAGAATTAAGTGATGATGAAAATGAAACAGAAGATATAATCACACGTAACTTTGTTCCTGCTTCTTTTCCAATTCATCGTGAGGATAAAGCAATCAACAATACTCTTACTCAAATGCAAGGTGAAACTATTCCTATTGCATGGCCAAATATTGATGCAAATCCCATTAATGAATTTCATACTTCCGGATATATTACACGTGCTTTTCCAGCTTTATATCCAACTGGAAAAGCCGACCTTCATGCAGAACGTATAAGAGATGTCAAGCTTGCTGAATATTTTCAACATATGCTTAAATATAAAGATAACAGGTTTGCACGCCATACTCGCTGGCGATATTTTGCATTGAACTCACAAATGCGATGGAGGGCAATACAGGAAGCAAGAGTCTACGTTAAGCAAAGTTTGAATGACAATCAGCTTATTATTAAAGAAGTTCAAGAGATGGTTAAAGGTAATAATCATTTAACTGAATAAGTTGTACGATTTGGTGAAGGTCTGCGTGAAACGTGATAGTTTTGGATTAAAAGACGAGTTGAATTGTCAGATATGATCAAACAATTAGGATCACAGGAGATGGTATTTTTTACATTCAGTGCCACAGATTTACATTGGCCAGAACTCCATAAACTTATGCCACATGGTGAAAATCAAATAGAAGGAGAATCGGAGCAAGATGCAGCTAAACGTAGACGCCAAAATCTGATTGATAATCCTTACATCGCCGCATGGTTCTTTGAGAATCGCTTTAAATCTTTTTTGGAAGATGTGCTAATTCCTAAATGGAATCTAGAAGATTGGTGATATAGGTTTGAGTGGCAGTATTGCGTTAGTGTTCACATACACGGTATCGAAATGCGTAAAGATGCACTAGTGATCGATTGGGAAAAAATAAAAGAAGATAATGAAATGATGATTAGAGTAGTGGAATATTTAAATTCCTTAATTATGACAATTAATCCAGAAGTTGATGCACCCGTACCTGATCGGCATCCCTGTCAGACAAATTACATAATGACCTACAGGATTATATTGAGTTGGTAAATAAATTGCAGCGTCATACGAGATGTAGTCCTTCATACTGCCTTCATACCAATCGTGAGGATCAACAATCTTGTAGATTTGGATATCCAAAAGACATTGTAGAACAAACCTGCATACGTGATGATGATCGTGGTCATCCAGTACTCATTACAGCAAGAAATAATCCTTATATAAATTCGCATGATCAACTTCAACTTCAAGGTTGGTGTACAAATGTTGATTTGAAACTGGTTCTTAGCATTCATGCTGCTCTTCAATACATCTCTAAATATGCAAATAAATCAGAACCACAATCTGTAGCTTTCAATGAGATATTGGACCGCATACTTTGTAACAGCAATCCTGATGATCTATCACTTAGCTCATTTCAGAAATTACTGCTTTATACTGTTTCAGAATGTGATATATCTGCACAAGAAACTTGCCACCTACTTCTTGGAATCCCACTCTATCATTTTAGCCGTCAGTTTGTTTCACTAAACCTTATCAAAGATGTACTGCGATGGTTTTGTGATACTGGAAATGAAAATGAATTTGCAACAACTGAAGAAATTAGACAAACGGAAAAATCACCCTTACAGAAATATTGGAATCGACCTACTGAACTTGAAAACATTTCATTATTTCAACTATATTTAAAATACAAGTTTTCAAATGGTCATTGGAAACAATGTAAATATGAAAATATTGTGCGCATATGGCCACGACCGTCACCTCAGAAAAATGGCCCTCAATGGAAAGAGTTTTGTCGTGTGAAAGTTTTACTTCATGTTTGTCACCGAAGTCTCCAGCAGTTAACTATAAATGATACAGTCTCTTGGTCAGACCTCTTTGACTATCATATTACGGAAATTAAAAATGATTACCCCGATTTGATCAGTCTCCCTGTGGATATTGTAGAAGATGAAATTATTGATGAGGAAGATGAGGAAGATGAGCAGGAAGATGATAAGTATGAGTATGAAATCTGATCTAATTGGATGTACTTAGCGGAAATGAGACCAAATACAATTATTGATAATTGTTCAGATTTAGGTTTACGTGAAATTGATTTGAATCATGACTGGGTTGGTAGTGTCAGACAGCGACATCCAAATCTCAATCTTACAGATGTGACGACTTTTCTGCAGCAAGCTCATAATAAAGATGCTATAGATGCTGGAAATCTAATTACTGATATAGTAAATTTTGAAACTTTAAATAAAAAACAGATATTAATATTTAAACGGGTTGAATCATATTATAATGCTATGATTGCAGATAACCAGATTAGCCCTCTTAGAATTATCATCATGGGAACGGTAGGAACAGGAAAATCATATTTAATCAATGTAATTCGAAGTCAACTCAATGAGATAGCAAGGGATAATAGGATTAACAAATCACCTGTACTTGTACTTACGCTAACTGGGGTTGCAGCGTTCAATATTCGTAGAATAACAATTCATTCGACACTCTCTATCCCTGTAAATAGCAAAAACTTTGAAATAGACGGTGAGCGATTGAAACAATTACAAAAAAAATTGCAAGATGTAGAATATTTTATCATTGATGAAAAAAGTATGATTGGACGTTGAATATTTGCCTTAATTGATATGAGATTACGGCAGGCTTTTCCTGAACAACAAGATCAACCTTTTGGTGGTTGATCTGTTATTTTGATTGGTGATTTTGGACAACTTCCACCAGTACTTGATGACCCAATATATACATAAGTCCTCTGACGTGATTCATTATCTAATGATGGTATTATAGGATACAAACAATTTCAGGAAATCTATAAACTTGACATTGTTCAACGTCAATCTGGAAACTCAGAAGAACAATACCATTTCAGAGATATTTTGTTACGCCTGCGTAATGGTGAATCCACAATAAATGATTAGAAAACACTTACTACGAGGCTTGTTGATTCACCTGGAGTAGAGAATAATCAATTTCTAGATACCACATGTATTATACCTCGAAAAATCAACGTTGATTAGGTTAATTTTAATATGCTAAAATCTCTAAACTGTCCTTTTGCCAAAATCTGTGCTGTACATACAGGTGGTTGCGAAGCAACTAAGGCTGATTTTAATACAGCAAAAGAACTTGAAGCTTACCTTCTATTAGCTAAAGGTGCATATATTATGCTTAGAGCCAATTTGTGAACAGAAGTAGGGTTAGTTAACGGATTAATGGGGATCATCCAAGGGATTTTGTTCGAAGAAGGCCAAAGACCACCTTCTCTTCTAATAGCAGTCCTTATTGAATTCAACGACTATACTGGTCCTACTATTATAACTATAGAAGGCAATAGACTTATTCCCATATTACCTATTCGACAAACCTGAGAATCAAAAAATGTAGTTTGTTCACATTTACAAATTCCAATTAGTCTTGCTTGGGCTATTACAGTACATAAGAGCCAAGGACTAACACTACCAAAGGCCATCATAGATCTTGGAGAAAGAGAATACGCCGCAGACCTTTCATTTGTAGCGGTGTCTCGAATTCGTGCTTTTAAAGATCTTCTATTCTGGCCGTTTTCTTTTGAAAGACTTCAGCGTATAAAAAATTCTAAAAGGATGCAAGATAGGAAGGCTGAAGAGAAGCAATTAGTTTCTCTGATAAAATAAAACTACGCTCTGGACAATAAATGGGATTAATAAACTACACTCTAGACAATAAAATGGGATTAATCAAACTACGCTCTGGAGAATAAAATTGAGTTTTTTTTTTAGATAAGATTCATTATTTTAGATAAAATTCATTATTGTAAGATTAACTTTTTTTTTTTTAGATAAGATTTATTACTGCGAGATTATCTAGTTTAAGTAATACTAAGATCACGTGGTAATATCACGTGACTGTGACAGATGGACATTTCTATCAAAGCTCATGTAGGTGCTAAAGTCACGTAATGATAAATAGCACATATCACGTGATAGTCACGTGACTGTGACAGACGGACATATCGATCAAAGTGTACCTGAAATGTAAAGTCCTTCGCTACGCTCCAGATAATAAAGTTTTTTTACAATCACATTAAGAGCAAGAATACAATATAGTTTAAGATTTAAAAAGACATGATGCTTATATATCATTTGGATAATTCCTTAAAAATTCTTAATATCGTAAATAATTAAAAGCAGAAATCGAATGAGTTAAAAAAAATGTTAATATTAATCTAGCTCAAACTCATATCAATGATAATAATAAATATACCACAGCAAAATACATAATTAGATACAAAATGAATCCCATTGAAGCAATTGTAGACTCAAAAGCTACTGCTTATATCATTTCTACCTCTCTTACAGACAAATTAAAATTAAAACCTCATAAAGCTTCTGATATTATGGTTATTACTGCAGATGGTCAGCGAAAAAGATCTTTAGAAATAATTACTAATACCCTATTAATTATTCAAAGCGCTCAATTCATGATCAATCTTCAATTAATTGAATCAACTCAAGATACTTTATTATTAAGAATTAATTAATTCAAAACTTTTGATACCAGAATGTTCTTTGATCAAGATAAAATTAGATTAAGAATTAATAACCAATTTGTTAAATCGCCTATAAAATACATAGAAGAATATTGACCTTTCTTTAGAATTTTATTTACCTCAATAGATGATGAAAATTCAGAAAAATATGAAGATGAATTTTTAAGAGAAACTAATCTTTATAGCATTGAATTAGAAAACGATATTCTTTCTGATTATGACTAAAAAACTGATTCAAATTACTCTATTGAACAAGATGAATTAAAATAAATTGAATGTTCTTATGATTTATATGATAATATCTTCAATATTTAAAAATTATACCTAACTGAGAAAGAAACATCTTTAAATTCTGAACAAAAGTATATTCTCTCATTATTACTTAAAGAAGTAATCTTTACTAGTGGAACTGATATTTGATAAACTTTATATATTAGTCATCAAATATCTTTACAATCTAATAATAAGGGATGAAACCAAGACATAAAATAATACTGTAAAAAATGAAGATTTCTGTTTTTTTTTTGAAAATATCTGGTAAATTTTTTCAAAATTGAATAATTTTCTAGATATATTAAAATGAAATTTTTACTAATTTTGCAAATTGATTATCAATTTTTATCGTCTATCAAAAAAAAAATATTTTTTCAATAATTTTTTAAAAAATGTCAATTTTACAATATTATTCTAAAACTTCTAATGAAAGGTATTTGCTCTATAAATGTGATATTGATTTATTAAAATATAATAAAAATTAACAATTTTATAATAAATATTTAGTTTAAAAAGCAGTTCAGATAAAGATAATTTTAATGATAACATTGCTAAACCTGCTGAACCTATAAATAAAACTAAACCTTTAATTCAAAAACCTATAGTATAGCATTATTAATCTTCTAAAAAACTAAAATTTAATCATAAAACTGGAGTTTTCAGCAAGAATAACTAAGAATTTATTTATGGTTGGTATATGATACAGTAGTTATAAAATGGGCTTTTTGGCACAAAAAGCCCAAATGACTTCAGAAGGTCATCCTGGGTATTACAAATTTTATATATCGAGTTTCACATATCAAATTTCTAATGAAATTTTACTTGAAAGCCTAAGATCACTAATTCGCTTTCTTGTCTAGCTTTCATTTTGAAATCGCTTGTTTTCAAGTAGTAAAAAAATTTTTCTACTTTGGCACATTCTTGTCTGAAATCTTTTTGGAATTCATATTGGGTAACAAAATTTTTTACATATATGAACGCTAAACATGAAAGCAAATAGTGTTCACACTCTGCGAAGCGAAGCGGAGCATGTATACAAGATATGAAAGCAAATAGTGTTCACACTCTGCAGAGCGAAGCGGAGCATGTACACAAGATATGAAAGCAAATAGTATCCACACTCTACAGAGCGAAGCAGAGCATGTACACAAGATATGAAAGCAAATAGTGTCCATACTCTGCGGAGCGAAGCGAAGCATGTACACAAGATATGAAGCAAATAGTGTTCACACTCTGCGGAGCGAAGCGGAGCATGTACACAAGATATGAAAGCAAATAGTGTTCACACTCTGCAGAGTGAAGCGGAGCATGTATACAAGATATGAAAGCAAATAGTGTTCACACTCTGCGGAGCGAAGCGGAGCATGTATATAAGATATGAAAGCAAATAGTATCCACACTCTGCGGAGCGAAGTGGAGCATGTATACAAGATATGAAAGCAAATAGTGTCCACACTCTGCGGAGCGAAGCGGAGCATGTACGCAAAACGAAAAAAATTATGTGATAAAAATGCATACATATTGGATTCCAAGAACATTCCTAGAACTTCCTCAGCACTAGCCCATCACTAGCCCGTCACTAGCCTAAATTTTTGCAAGCTTTTGACGCTGATAAAAATCTCGAATGCGATATTTACCTGCATGTTTCCTACAAGCACTATAAATAGAGAAAGTTAATTTTCCGCATTCTATACACGAAATTCGTCTAGGAGATTTCCAATAGACTTTATACCCTTCCGGACGATAGCACCCTCATTACACACTTCTCCAGTCCTAAAAATATATGGACATTTATAAAACCCCATTCCAATAGTCTTTTCTTTTTGAATAAATATGTAACTCTAATTATCTGAATAAATTAATTTTCATTTTAAACTTTTTGTAACCATATATACTCTTTGAGAAAAAATGAGCGGAATACTTGGTAGTATAACCAGTGCACTAGGGCAATTATTTGGAAATTTTTGGGGAGATCCGACGCCACCTGAGTTACCCAAACCTCCCGAACTAGAAGAAGAGGTGGACTCGAATGAGGACAGCGTCTATTCGACCGCTTTAACTTACCAAAATATTTAAAATGCAGAAACAAGATGGTATTCAGTAATTCGAAGATTCCTATTTTAGAGAAAGAAAGGTAAGGATGTTGAGTTCTATGATGGGAGTACACAATAGATTGGTTCTGAAAATGAGTTCTGAGATTTATCACGAGACTGGTTCTTAATCAAAGCCAATCCGAATGAAACACTTTAAGAAGTACATAAACGATATAATGAAGAATCCAGTGCAATTGCATAGCAGAGTAGAGGACAGATTGATTTACGAAAAACTGGTACATATGCTATGGCAAATTTTCGTTTCTTTCAAGATGTCTCTAGTGCTCCTAGAAAATCA
The DNA here is from genome assembly GCA_910591825.1 of Funneliformis caledonium. Lineage (NCBI taxonomy): Eukaryota > Fungi > Glomeromycota > Glomeromycetes > Glomerales > Glomeraceae > Funneliformis > Funneliformis caledonium. The sequence goes on from CAJVPQ010001615.1 coordinate 16,235, forward strand.
GAAGACTTATCACAAAAAGAAGACCATTGGATAAGATCAGCATACACAGGAGCTTTAATATGAGCTGAGCCATATGAAGGAATTGCAACCGAATTGGACTTCAATGAATTTTATCCAGAGATTTTATCTAGTTATATGTCAGGCTGGCCCGTAAGAGCAGGTGAATTTAAAACAATCACACATATTAGGACTAATTCTATCAGGGATACCCTAAAGTATGGTATTTATCGAGTCTTCATAGAAGGACAATCAGCAGAAAAAAAATGTATAAGAGGATTTCGTTATAATCCTGCAGGATATTACACTCACTACGATTTATTATTAGCAATGGATCTAGGTCTCCACATAGAGTTATCCTCTGAAAGTCCTAATGCTCTAATATTTGAGCAAACTAAGCTCATGAGCGGGCATGATATTTTCAATCAATGGGTAAGTTATCTTACAGAGATTAAGAAAGAGGGTGGATAAGTGGGAAAAGTAGCCAAACATATGTTAGTATCACTCTGGAGACGATTATACTCAGATAGACGAAGACCAGATCCTCATCAGCGCATGGCACCTTTTATTTTAGCAAAGGGACGTAAAATTATATCAGAAAAAATTAGACCTCTAGGAGATCATGTAAAGTAAATCCATACAGATGGATATATTATCTCAGGTAAAGCTACTGAACAGCTAATAGAAAGATATGTAGGTAGGAATAGTGATCTAAAAATTACAAAATCAGGTGTTGTGTCAATAAAAAATGTAATAAATTTAAAATGGGTTGATTTTGATGAAATAGTTTCTCCATCTACGAAATCGGAAAAATCACTCATCTATTATTTACCTTTATCAATTGAGATTCTCAATAGAATTTTCTAACATTATAAAAAGGATAGGGATAAGAAAATGTATCCCCTTTTATTTGTTAATACAGTCCCCACCAAAAGTAATGGCGGTCAATTTTTATAACTTAAACCATGCGATTTATTAATAAACCCAATTAAAATTTTTTTAAAT